>QLPI01031755.1:0-13621 GCA_003314275.1 Chroogomphus rutilus
AAGAATCTTGCCATTTGGGAAGAAGAGTGTCAACATTTGGCAACAGATGGTGTTCCAAAGCGCTCTTGGCCAAAAAAACCCACAAGAAGTCGCAAACCAAAGCTCCCCCTAACATTGAATGAAGATGAAAATGAGGAAAATGAAGAATGCGATGAAGAAATGGATGACTAATGACAACGGGCCGCAAATTCTGCGTGCGGAGAATTAGGTGTCACGCTTGTATCAAGGACCTATTTGCGTGACATTTTGACCTGTTGCACAAAAAAATTTACTCTGCCGCAACAAGAGGTTTTTTGCCCCCATAATATAGAGCAAAAGTGTTCTCAAGACACTTCTCAACTGTTATATAATTTTTTAAAAATTTAATCTACAAAATTTTAAGCTAAAATTGAGCTTGACTGAAATCTGTATCAAGGAGGTCTACTATACTGTATGGGTAGATACAATATACCTGGGGGTTATCTGTGCCAATCACTAGACCTGTATGGGTTGGCCTAACCCATGCTATTCCCTAGTTATAGTGTATTGTAGACCTAAGACAGTTGTTAAAACGGATGTGTCTGAACAACTACAATACAGAGTATTCTACTTATACTGTATAGTGTCCTCATTATATGTTGGTAATGGTAATAGTACTATAGTAATTACAGTACTATAGCTAAGTTTAATTGATAAGCACCCATGGGGATGCTTGCTATGCTCTTGTTATGATATGAAAAGATGATGTAGTCGTAATAAACGTAATATCTCCCAAGGTCAAAGCAATGGCAAGGTTTGGGGTATGGTAAGGCTTCAACTTTAATGTTGCACCTACCAGATCACACTGGACCCTAATTTCGTAAAGAGAAAGAACATAAATTAAGTCTAAGATGAACGGAAGGAAGCTTAGTTGAAATCTTAGTCGATTATCTGACTGAAGACTGAACTACTGAATGTACAAGATCTTTATACTACTTTCAAATCTATGAGGAGTCGACTAGATTTCTATAATAGATAAGAAAGTCCGAGGATTGTGAAAAGCAAGAACAGAAATACTATGTCCCAATCTTGATCTCCTCTATGACATTAAGGGATGATGTGTCACCCCAATTCCCAATGGAGTTACCCTATAAGGAATATAGTAGCAGATCGGATATCAGAGATAGAACAGAATTGCGAAATAAGGAAAGTGGAGTGGAATGAAATGAAAAGGATATTAAATGTAAATGAAGTGAAAATAGATTTGTGAGCATATGGAGATTGATATAAATGAGTGGAGCCAATTGACAGGTGCATGTGATGCCAAGACGGATACATGAGGTGTATATAGTTTGAGGGCTGAGGACGTATAGTTGAATAGGTGAGTGAGAGCAGAGTTAGGCTGAGTGGGCTGAAATGAATAGTCAGGCATGCCAGCATATGGTTCCTAATAGCTCTGCTATTTGTGTCTGTATATAAGTCCAGTGCAGTCCTGCTGTACCATCTGTATGAGTCTGTGTTTGAGCTTTTCAACACATCCTTTACTCTACTATGCTTAATATTATATAATAATAGGAAACATGTAGAAACAAATGGAATGTCTCACTAATGATTGAATGTGTTCTGGCATTTGGTTTAGGCACCATCTACCTTCAATATACTTTAAAGCCTACTCAATCAGCACTGTCTTTATAACACTCTGCCATGATTGAGTTATCAGGTATGATACCGAGTTTCTTAATGAGGAACCAGTATTGATCATATGAAAATGATTTTGCCAACATGTTGGCAATGTTGTCTTTTGTGCTCATAGGTGAAATGTTCAATGTGCCTTCCAAAATGGTATCCTGAATATAATGATGACAAATATTATGTGTTTGGTTCAACTATGGTAGATGGGGTTTTCCATGATGGCTTTTGTTCCAAGTAAGTCTGTGTAGAGCTCAATCAGGTCGTTTTCAAATCTGAGTTGTTGTAGGAGTAAAATGGTCTACTTTCCATGTTTAGCACATTCAGTGAGTGCTATATATTCTGCTTCCATTAAAAATTTGATGCCTTTGGTTTGTGAGAAACCTTTTGTGATGAGATAAGCCCAGAGAAATGTTATGTTTCCCTGTGTATCATATTTTATTATGTACAGTACGGGACAAGCAAACTCAACCAAAATTTTCGACCCAATTTTCTGGCAAAATCTGCTCATTGAAATAGATAGTAGACCATTAAATGAAGTATCTGACATCAAAATGAAGTCAATCTACCGAGCCTTGTTTTTTTATAAATAATTTTTATTTTGGACATGTCAAAATTTTGGCCACACCCCAAAAAAAAACCAAAAAATATTGAAAAAATGTGCAATCAATAGCTATGATTGAGTAGTGTATGATTCCGGTAAAAGTGTGAAAAAAAATTAAAATTAAAAATTAAAAAATTAAAAACAATAAACAAAAACTATATACCATATTCATAAACAAATAAATACAAATATGGAACAATCATTACCTGGCCTTGACACACTGCATAATGCCCGCTGGCTGCCGTTCAAAATGCATAAGAAACATTACTGGACTGTGAAATCAGAATCAAGATCAGGTTACTGAAGCAGATGAACATATAAAGCGTCCAACAACACCTACAGATTATGAATCTGACAGGGAATTGCCAACTTCTGTGAACATTTTTTACAACCATGCCATGGGTGGAATGAATTTTGGTTTAGAGGGAGAGGAGACTGAGAGTGAAGGAGCCTCTGAAGCATACAGTTATGAATATGAGGACTCAGAAGAGGATCTCTTGACTGCAATATAAAATTTTATTATTAAAATTTAATCTACAAAATTTTGAGCTAAAATCAAGCTTGACTGAAATCTGTATCAAGGAAGTCTACTGCACTGTATAATCCACTCATCTATTTGTATGTATCTCTGTTCAGAAAATCAACTTAAGCCAAGCATATGCTTCTCTATCTCTAAGTATATGTCTATATTTGGTCTCAACAATCTCAGACTGCTACCAAACAACCCTTCCAAAATACAATAACAAGACAGATAAGCAGATGCAACATATATCCATTGAAGCCAAGTTATGTCTGCCTCAGCTCACTGGACCAAGTCAAAACATTGATACCTCCCGTTTATTAAAGATGTCTGCACACACTTTTACAGCATTATCTGAACTCCCATTCTTATCTGTGTACTCTTATTATTACGCCCCCTCATACTAGAGCAATTACCTGTGCTGAATCAAGCTAGGAGACACCAACTGTACAACAACGGAACATCCCATGCAGGATTCAACACTCCACCTTTTAATCATTTAGTCATCGTTATTTAATGCTTGAAGTGTCGTTGTATGCAATTCATGATAGGCCTGAAGGGATTACCGGTTCTGATCCTGAAAATATATCGCTTGGGTTCAACAGATAGCCGCCATGTTAGCTGATGAAGTTTCCCATGTAGGCTTGACAAGTGGTGAAGGAAGGGGGTGTGATCGAAACTATTTCCGACGGGGAGCATCAAATTAATTGATTCCCAAAGCCATTTGTCACCACTGCTTCGACAAAATCTAGCTATGATGTCAATTGAAGCCATACTTACCTAAAATTTACATCATGACAACGAGATTTGGGGTGAAAAATTGAGCTGAAAAGGCCCAAAAATTTGGCCACATTAAAAACTCGTTGGAAAAACTTTGGAACACGTTTTTTGGACGTATTTTGACATTCTGCTTCTGAATATAACATTAGTTTGGCACAAAAAATTCTCGATCTCTCAAAACCAAATTGGTTGAGTTTGCTTGTATACCCACTTGCATTTTACTGATTTCTGGTCTTTTGAGAGGTCTACTAGTATCCAGGTATTGTTATCTTTCAAACATTTCATTTCCTCCTCTATCGTAATCTGCCACTGTGTGTGGGTTGAAAGCACATACTTATATGTATTAGAGTCCCCAGTGGGTATGACACTTATGTATGATAGCTAGATAAGTAGTGATGCTGTTGTCAAAAAAAATAACAGCTGGAATCTACTGCTGGATTTTGTCTAGGCTGGCATTCAGTCCATCTGGTACAGGTTGTCACCATTCAAGGTATCAAGAGTGTCATAGAGGTTGTAAAGGAGGTACTAGTGCATCTGGTGGAAGACCCAGAACTGGAGGGCTGGGAGATGGCAGAGCCCCTGGTGTAATGGTGTATCATCTTTGTCATCGGAATCCAGTAGGATTAGGTCAACTAGTTGTGATTTCAGTATAGGAGGATGTTCAGGAATGAGCTGAGGTTGATGAATAGGCTTGGGTGTTTTTAGTAGGAAGACCAATTCTTCAAATACTACATCAGTACTTATGATAGTTAAATGTAACAATAGATTCCACAATTTATACCCCTTTGTAGAATTATCATAGCCTACAAATATTAGTTTTATTGATGTTGGATCATATTTTATTTGCTGAGTAGTGGTATAAGCATATGTAAGGCACCTAAAAGTGTGTAGGTAGGAAAGGTCTGGGGGTGACTTCAATAGATGTTCATGGGGAGAAGTGTATCCAGTGATATGTGAGGGTGATCAATTTCAAACATATATGGCCATGGTAACAGTGAACTCTCAGAACTCTGGTGATATACTGGCTGTGTGCAGTATTACTTGGGCAGCTTTGGCTATAGTGTGGTTTGCACATTCTGCAACACCATTTTGCTGTGGTATCTATGGTGCTGTTAGTTGATGGTGCATGCCATGTCCTGCCATGCATGTAGAGAATTCTATAGAATAAAACTCTCCTCCATGATCTTTCAGGGGATGACCCGTCTATTTCCCTGAGCTGAGTGCCAACTATTCAGCCATTAGGCCAACATGACCAACTGAGGTTTTGGCCCAAAGAGAGACATACCTGTGGGAGAGAGGATTAAGGAGAATAGGCCAAGGCAACGGGCAAGCTGATAGCTGGGGAACTCAAGGCCCCTAAGGTCTGACAACCAACTGACCCTCCTGTTATATGCTGAGCCGATGAACTAATATTCCCAACCAGACTCCCAGGATCGGGCCTATAGGCATTTGGGAGCTCATACTGCTGGACCCAAGAGAAGGGTAGAGTATGATGGAGAAGCGAGGCGTGGGCACAGGGTATATAGAGCACAAGACTCACTAGCAAGGGGCTTAGGTTTTCCTCTTAGAAATCCCCCCATTGCTAGGTGAGGTTCCCTGACCTTGTGTACATAGAAGGGTAGCTAATCTTAGAATCCCCCCATTGCTAGGGCCTGTGAGATGGTCCTCAGGCACTACTGGGATTGCCCTTACATGATCCAAGCATGCTGCTCAATGGGTTCCATTGTAGTATGTTATGACTAGTATATGGAAGGTCTTGAAATAGCTGAAAGTGCCATTTTTTTTTGTTAGGAAAAATACCCATTTGTAGCATGTATAGTCATCAACAATTAATTAATGGTAATTGTGCCCTTGTATAGATTGTATTTTTATGGGGCCAGCCAGGTCTACGTGAATGAGTGCAAATGGTTCTGTCTGGCAATGAGCTGACATGGGAAATTTTCATCATATTGATTTGCCTAGAAGGCATCCCTCACAAGTAGAATATATGTGTTTCTTTGATGGGTCAATACTCTCAGAGAGGCATTGAAGTGACAACCAGGAGAGATGACCCAGGTATGCATGAAGCATCTCTAAAGATACTTTTTTCACTATGTACTATTATACATTGGGAGATGGAATATAAGTAGTAGAGGAAGTAGCTCCAATAATATTAAACATCAGATAGAAGGGTAAAGGGTGCATGCTTGGTATATTATCGGGGCTAGATTTTGCAGTAGTAAAGGTAAAGGGTGTGTGTGATTCATATCACCTAGTATGGTATTCTTCTCTACTGGCTTAGGCATTAATTGTAGATTTTACATTTAAGTAGCTCTAGATCTAGCTAGCATAGTCACTAGCACAGTTGGCACATTTGGGATTTTCAATGGAGCAGCACTGATTTAGAGGACAGGGGATATCATATGTGTACATGGGTTCTATAGTTGTGTATGGGCCCACACATTGTCTGTAGCACTTCTCCCTGGCATACTCTATTGCATGATGCCCTGAGTCCTGTTATCAAAGGCATTGGAGGGGGCTGGATATGTAGATATTGACATTATAATGGCTAGACCCTGGTCAATTGTCATGTTTGCTACAGTCCTGTTTTTGAAACTAATCATAAGTGGGCTGCACTGACTTTTTTTGTGAGTATCTTCACAGTTCAGCCATTCAATCTTTGCAATGACAAAGTCCACAGCTATAGTATCACTGTGGATAGTCTCAATAACTTGGATTGCTTCTTTAGGATTGTTGGAGTTGTTCCAGAAAGAGGCTGGTACATTTTGTGCAACTATAGGGTAGGTACACTGTGAGATCATAGCTACTAGATCAATCAACTTCACCCATTCCTGTGTGTACTTGGGCTCAATTGGCATCATCTACTATTTTAAATATGAGTGTGAGGTTTTTGGCTGCAGATTTGGAGGTACCACAGAGTGGGAAGGGCATATCTAGTCCCCTATTTTGAGGATCAGCAAAGTAGTTACTTAGCACATTGTCACACATCCTTGCAAGCATAGTGGGGGCAATCCATGGTGTTTTCCAGCTTTGTCCGAGTTCTTCAGCGAGATGAAAACTTGCTTCTCTCAAAGTCAGCTGACATTTTTGATATGGGGGTCACCTGGTTGCTTGCCTCACCATTTTAACCATGTCAGCATAGGAAGGGGGGCGGGGTTACTGTGTTACCGAAGGAGGGTCCCGCAGCGATGGCCTGTTTGATGTCATTTATTGCTGATTGGAAATCGGTGTTTGATAGGGGGCGGTGGTCACCATAGGGCTGGGAGGCTTCTTGCAGTAGTCTAGTAATAGCCGTCAGCTGAGCTGCACCCTCCCTACCTATGTTGTACGTGTTCCCCTTCCTGAAGTCCCCAAAGGTTCTGAGGGCATTGGTGGGGCGGCTCTACGTTGCTGCCCGCCGGGTGTCTGCAGGCCTTGAGGGCCCAGCTGTGGACCAGAGGGCTGCAGCACCATTTTGAAGGGACATAGTAACGAAGCAAGGGAGAGGGAAAGGATGGTGCATGAAAAGGTGCAGAGTGTAAAGGTATGTGCATCACGAAAGAGTGTTCCAAGGTATCCTTCAAGTTCCAGAGGCATGTGCCAACCAATAGGAACGTGGGAAAATTTGGTTGAGTTGGTGGGATTCGAGCAGCGCTCAAAATAAGGGGAACCGGTAGTGTGTGCTTGGCGGCCCAAATGGCATGTGGCACGCAAGGGACAAGCACACGACCAGAAGAGTCGGTTGAAACTAAACCGGGGCCGACGCCAAGACGGTATCTTATCTATAACGTCATGTTGTTCCCAAATTCAAATTTATGCAAGCAAGTGGTGCATTTGTTGAAATGGAGGTGAAAGAAGTTATCTTGCTGGTGAGGAACATTAATTTCGGATGTGTGACTATAATAAGACCCTGATCGATTACGTAATAGGATCGACACTTTGGGCCTTGAGCATGCGATTGCCGTAGCGCGTCGAATGGAGTATAGATAAGACCGAAGCTGTAAGCTCTTTCGAAGCTTCTTTGTTTCGTACGCACACCCAAGTGACCTTCCATCATGGCTGCCGCTACTATCCCCCAAGATCCTACTGGTGGATTGCAGCGTCAACCTTCCGACGCCCCAAGAGGGTCTCTCTCGGACAAGGACGAAGAGAAAAGCATTCACAAGGCAAATGATAATCACGACGTGACTGACCTGGAAGCTAGTCCTAAAATTGACGGCGATGCGAAACAATCCAGCCAGTACAGGCCGTACGTCCTGGCTGGCTTTGCAGCCCTTATTCTCGGCTGGTGGATTTCGGCAACGGTCCTGAAAGCGACCAGGCATAGATGGTACGTTAATGCATTTGCGAGAGGGGACGCCTATACCTTAAACCCAACTTCTCCAAAGGATCCCTCAAACTGTCTTCGCTTGGGTGTGTTTTGTGCTGTAATCTTGGTTGGGAGTTTTTATCTGAATGCTAGTCTCAAGTTCTTTCTTGCTCTCATATTTTTCCAGTTTGTGCCGAGCAAATTGTTCTTCCAGCCCATCGGGGCTGTCTGGGAAGTCATCGTCGCACGCCCTTTCTATCGTCTCCCATATTATGTCCGCCTCACCATGGGATGGCTCGGTCTATTAGGGATAATATTCGGTTCAGCATTTGGTTTCCCTGTTGTTCAGGTTTGTTTCGCGTCTTTCACCCCGCCGCGCCTACTAGGATAGTTAATTATCTTGGCATCCACATCAGGGTTCAAATACGAATTTGGGAGACCGCGCCATTTCAGTTCTCGGCCTACTCGTGTTCCAATTTTGCTTCTGGGCCACATCTAAGCACCGCAATCACATAGCTTGGTTTGTCTGCTCCTTCAAGAGCAGAATTTGCCTGTTAGCTTAGAGGGGCTCCAAGGCCCACCGTGATCGTGGGCCTATTCTTTCAACAGGTTGTTGCTCTCTTCGTACTCAAGACCGGCGCTGGCTTCAGCATATTCCGCTGGATTGCCACCAGTGCATCGGATTTCTTGGGGGAAGCATACCCCGCTGCTCAGTTCTTCTTTGATGCAGAAACTATTGCAAAACATTGGTATATGCGCCTCACTCATTCTAGTATTTACTGTACCTAAGATTTGGGTTCTAGGTTCTTTGTCAACGTTGTACGCCTTCTGCACCTTACTTTTTGTTCTGAGAATCATGGTTACTGCTTCAGCTGTCAGCCATCATTTTTTTCATCGCCTTTGTTCAGATGTTGTACTACGTGCGTTCTTCATATCCCTTTTAGATATATGATGCTACTTAACAGTGACACAGATGGGGGTTATGCAATTTATCGTTCAAAAATTGTAGGTGATATCGTGATTATGTTATGGGTGTACGACTGATTGATTGATTTTTTTTCAAAGCGCATATTTCTTCTACGTGACGATGAACATATCAGGTGCCGAGGCAGTTGTTGCTGCTTCATCTCCCTGGATTGGACAGGGTGAATCCGCGTGTCTTGTCAGACCTTTCGTTGACTTGGCTACCGAGAGCGAATTTCACTTATTCATGACAAGTGGTGCGCCCATACTATGCCATAAAACAATATCTCAGTAACACAAATATAGGGTTCTCAACCATCTCTGGTTCCGTTCTTGGTGCATATATTGCCCTTGGTGCGCACTGAAAAGACTCACTTTGTACACTACTGATCCACCACTACCAGGTGTACCCGCACAGTAAGTAAGCAGTGAAACAAGATATTATTGCGTATCGACGGACGTGTATTATCTCTAGAAACTTGATTACTTCTAGCGTGATGTCTATTCCAGCATCCATTGCAATTAGCAAACTGCGCATTCCGGAACTTGACGAACCTGTGACACGAGGTCGTGTCATTGTTGACCGTGGTGCCGAAGACAAAGAATCACGTCCCGCAAACGCCTTGCACGCATTCAGCAAGGGTGCAATATTTGGGCTGGTTGTCGCCGGACAGATTTTGTACGACAAGAAGCACTTCTTGCGTATACCTGGCTAACGATGATGATTAGAGCCAATATATTAACCGTCCTTGCGTTAGTGTACATGATCAATGGGCTCTTGACTTGGATTGGGAAGGGCTTTGGTATACACCAACTCACTCTCGAGCTCATCCTGGGCTATGTTTTCTATCCTGTTACATTCTTTATGGGTGCGTTACACCCTGTTATGCTGTATCGTTGACTGTCTCATCATGAAACCCTGTCACCCTTCCTCATAGGTGTACCCAGACCCGAGATCCTCGCCGTCTCAAGGCTGCTTGCACTCAAATTCTATGCTAACGAGTGGGGTGTCCTGGCTTGCATTTAACCTCTTTCCCTTTAACACCCTATACCAGATTTGTTGCCTACAGCCAACTTCAGATCTACGTGGCACAAGGTCCCCAGCTCTCCCCGCGCGCGTACACGATTGCAACGTATGCACTATGTGGGTTTTCGAACTTGGGTCAGTGTTTTATGCTTTTGTTTTACATGTCTACTGTGATTGTGATGCCGGCTTCCCGCACACTACAGGATCCTTGGGTGTACAGATAGGTGTGTTGAGCGCTCTTGCGCCGTCTCGAGGGCGAATCATTGCTAGGACCGCACCAAGTGCCATGATCTGTGGATTTGTGAGTGCTATTCAGTCGGTATCTTTACAAGTGATCTTTCTGACACTATTTCAATAATTGTCAGATATCGTAGGTCTTCAATTAGATCTAAAATCAAGTTATCTAATAGCTTTCGTTTTAGCACGATGCAGACCGCCGGCATCGCGTAAGTTTCCATCTCATAACCCCCTTAAATTATTTATACTGATTTATTGATTTATCCATACAGTGGCATGTTGGTCTAGAAGATACCTCTCTCTAACGTATTTTTCTCTCTTCCCTGACAAAATCCTTGTCTTCTCAGGTTGAGGTTCCTCTCACCCAATGTAATGACTTTGGATAACGCTTTCAGTTACAAAGATACAAGTTTTGCAGTCTTGTTCAGTGTTGAGCAGTTGAGCATAAGCAACTGCCGCATGTAAGTGTATGAAAGCTGTCAAAATTTAAGATCTAAACAAGCAAAGACTAAAATAGCTGGTGTGGAATATTTGGGTGTTGTGTAGGGGTGTTAATGCTTGGAGAGATAGATCCTGTTGCTGAGGACTCCACACATCTAACAGGATACGCCATAGGCATTAGGTTGACTTTTTTTCAGAAGCTGGCTTGCAAATAGCTAAACCGAGACACACTGTTCATAGCTGCACAGGGATGCTGACCATGTGGGAGAGGGAGGGGTGAAAGAACACTTGCATCGCTGCCATTGGTATTGATATACGTCACAGAGCATTAATTTCACACCTGAAACAAGAAAGCAAAGAGCCGAAGTAACGAGTCTGAGCATCCTGTGTTGTTTCATCAGAAAATAATATAGACTGAGCCGTAAGAAAAGTATCTTGCCAAATGATCATGGATGACTCCAGATGCTCGTTACCTAAAATGGACGCAGAACATCGGAACGAAACCTGGAGTCTCCAGCGTCACAACAAACACACCTCAACATCGAGAGTGATCACTGATAGGCGCAAGTACTGGAACACCAGAGCGTGGGTAGATTCGGGACACCAGTCCCACCATGGTCATAGAGCAAAAAGACAAAGGATGAGAGCAACGAGCATTTGGTCCTATTCACTGCAGCATGAGAAAGTCAGTCGAGCGCTGCGCAACCTCTTAAAAGAACCCACATGATATCACTGCTGTGACCAACGACGGCATCAATGTGTACTACAAGAGATACCTAGGTGGGGTTATGTGCAAGGGCCTGCCCGTCGGAGGACGTTGCCTCAGGCTCGTCCCGTTTTTTTCATGTTGGTTGATATGTCAAGCAAAACCTTGCATGCAGGTGGGATCTTCCTTCAACCCGACTACATACCGAGGGCAAACACCATCATCGTGAAATTGTAACCCTCTTTGGGTCTATTGATGCAATCCCGGTAGGTATCGAAACCAGAAACGTTCTTCAGATGCAACCGTAAACACTGTAAAAATCAAGGTGCCAAATAGCTACAGCAGAATTATGTGTGATTAGTGATTGATATGAGATAGCGAGATCCGTCCCATTGTTGACGTGTTTATATATATTTCGAACATCTGCCAGAAGATAGAGGGGCCGTAATCAATCTGTCGGATAGCATTATGTGCAGCCACCACGCTACGTGTCCAACCTTCTGGCATCAATTCCGACAGACACTGGTTACGAGTCTAATCCCCAAACGTGCGCCGCCTTCCGGCGTGAAAAAAACTCGGCAACCTTCCAAATCTGACCATGGACGCGACCTTGAGTACTTTTCACTCCCACCCGCGCACACTGTCGACGCGGCAGCGAGCCGCCATTTTGAGACTAGAACAATATGTACACACCGGAAAAAGGCAAATATTTCTAGCTTCTCATTGTCTTGCTTCAATATGCACCCACCCCAGAAGAGCAAAAATTGCCCAGCTCTCGAGACCAAAAGCCGCGAGGACGACCTGACAATCCGCAACAAGATATCTCACAGGTATCCTCATTTCCAGTAAGTCTTCCGTTCAATAGCTGATTTTCACTTATATTAAAAATTGTATGCCGGCGCGTGCCAGCATCAGACTTATCCAGGCCTGCTGCTGACCTAAAAAAAAACATCCAGAATTAGCCAAAGCGTTTGGTAAGTAGATCATTAATATGATATCCACTCACTACCTCCAAAAAGTATTACCTTAGAAGCGATAATTTTTGACGCATAATCAGCCGAAAGATCGACTACCTGTCTTTGTACAAATCACCTTGTCCCATCTGATTGGGAATTTAGTGAGTCTCCTGTTGCGGTTCGTTTTCTGTTTTCCCAGAGGACAAAATAGCGGTTTCGGTACATATCCCAGAATTGTCCCCTCGGCGACATGCAGATAAATTGGGGAGGATCTCTGTATCTAGATACAGAAGTCCTCCGCGAGTTATGGAGTATTGAACCGGTTTGGCACTCAATGAATACAAAATCAACCCTGTCAAATCATATTAACACTTTCTGCTCATCTCCATAAATTTTTTTGGGCAGAGTGATGTCTCGCTTGACGCTGTGGAAGTAAGCAGCTATAGTTTAGTTGTGGGGCCTGTGAAATTAAGACCACTAGTGGCACGTGTACAAAACAACGAAAACCTTCTTATGTTACGCTCGCGACGAATATTCGGGCTTGATACGCCTGGCCTGCGCATCTCTAAAGTCAGATGTCAACTTCAATCTGGCCGTCATATATTTGAGTGATTGATACAAGTTGATCAACTTCTTTTGACGCGTGCAGATAAAATAGCTTGAACATCTGTCAGAAGATCTCGTAGCACAGGCATGTTGTCAGCAACGTCCTAATGCAGTGATGCTAAGCATCTCTTAGGCGATCTAGATAGTGATAATGTTGTTACATTAATTGCTTTGCAAACAACAATCATGCCTATGTCCAATCCCAGATCATACAAAATATTGTATCAGATGTAACCTCTCCATTGAGGATTAACTATTTTTCCAAATGCTTGACCAACGCTCGCTCCTTGTAGTTGAGTACACATATGTGTTACCTTCAACAGTGGCAGTAGGTGAGCAGTGCACGTGAGAGAGAGAGAGAGAATCAATTAGAGTGCTCGAAGCGCTGGGCGTTTATGCAACCACAGACGGGTCCAGCAAGCGACGAATAAAACAAACGTCTGTCTAACGAAACCTATAGCATTTACCTAGTGACATGGCCCCTGGTCTTTCTATAACAACGAAGGGCGGCAGTTACAATTCTTATAGAGATACTTATCGATTCCATCCTAAAAATGGATGACAGCCCAACTTGGGCTGGAGACCGATAAATATTATGACTTGGCCAAACGCGTCTGTTGCATAACACCGAAATTTACAATAATATCACATCCACGGTACCAGATGAATGATTAAATGTTTTGCCTCTGATAGAATAGGATGATCGTAATAATTCAAATGTAGCAGTGGAGAGAAACTACCGCATAAGGATCGAAAATGCAAATGACCTAATGGATACAACTAACTTGAAATTCAAGGCAGATCAAGTAGGAAGGAGGGATCGCGAGGAGAGATGGTTACAAAGCA
>QLPI01031853.1:0-12865 GCA_003314275.1 Chroogomphus rutilus
TCTATAAACGATAAGGGTGGCTGAAACTCCCCCTTCCCTTGTTTTACAGCAGTTTCCAGCTTCAAAACCTTCCGACGGCATGTATGTAGCTCCATTTAGAACATAGATTCAGAGGGAATAGCCATAGCCTGTTTCAAAACATGTCCCCGATGAATTTCAATAATCTTAGAGTTTGCATGTCAATTAAATTGTATTAGGACATTACATTCCTTGGGATAATATCCTGAGGATTGCCTGTTCGTTCCTCCAGGGTCATTTGGGGCAGAGAACTCCACATAGTCGGGGATATGAATCGGTCTCTGTAGTTGATCCACCGAAGTGAATGGTTGAAGGATCTCCCATAAACTATGCGGGGGCGGCTCAGGAAAGTAATTCCCTTTCGAGCACATAGGAGGAGATGTAACTAGCGATTCGGCATTGATACCGCGGAACCCTATCCCAAGGTACAAGGTACAGTGAATAACTAGAGATGAAGGGGACCAAAGGATATAGTTTTACCTCAAGGTTTATTGTCTTTTCTTTACGAGTATTCGATCGAACGTAAGATTTAATGCCAAGTCCACCAATATCAGCGAGTCTTATGCACAGTTAGTGATGTCAAGTTCAAAGCTAATTCCGGATTCCGGAGGGTGGGTCACTGCTGTCCCCTTTAGATGTGCCACTCACAGGCTCTGGCATCGTGTGGAGTACACTGCGTAGAAGCAAATTTGAGTCCGCAGAACCCAGAGTCTGTGAGAGTCTGAGAGTCTGTTAGCGTCATACTCCGAATATAGAAGAATCACGTACACACGCACCCACGACACGTCTGTTTTTTTTACCTCGCCTCCCACTTTAGGCATGTCTTCAAAGACGACTCGCCTGAGTCCTTCAAACGCGCCGTTACCAACGATCACACCGCACCTTATGCCTTTCCACATTGAGCATACAGGCTCCGCCCCTATATCCACTTATTTTACTATCAAACCTGCCCCACATGACCCTCCACGACCTGACAGTGCTGCCAGCGGTGGTCCTGGTCCCAGCATCACGCAGCGCATCAAGGCGCGGTTCACATCGGCTTTCCGTGGACGGAAAATGGAGGGCCTTACTGTGAACCTTCCCGATGGCTATAGCGGTGTCGCACTCCAAGCTGAGCAGCTGGGCCTGGGCCTGAGCAAGGAAACCGCGCCCAGAAAACGAGACCCACCACCGAAAGCAAAGGGACTTAAGGGGAAACGAACTACCCGAAGTTCGACCCGTAATAAAGGAGACGATATAGAGGAAGATGGAGACGTTACAATGGAGAGGGACACATTGAAAGACGATAATAGTGTAATTCACATTCTTCGGCCAACTGCAAGATTCTCATCTTTCACTCTCTGGAACGCGGACATTGAGGCTGATGAGGGACGGGACGAGTATTTACGGGCCTTGTCAGAATACCAACAATTATTGACTCAGGTTAGTTTGGCAACATGCAGAGAGGATAACGGCTAGTACTGAAATTGTTGCAGATTCACCGAATAGATCTGTGACATCATACTTGATGCCTTGCTGAAAAGATCTATTCTTAATATAATTGAATTATTCGATAGAAAGGTGTATAACTAAGACAAGATGAAGTAAATGTATGGGGCTCATATTTTACACTAAAGATTTCGCCGGGTTATAAGTGGTTATAAGTGGTTCATGAAAGTGCCGAAATATTGATCCAAATGGCCCGCGTTATCTAGCGGCGCCACAGTCCCAACAAAGCCATCAGGACGAACGACGACAACAGCACCATTGGATGGAATCCCATATGTCGCGTAGATCGTTGCTCCAGTTGCACCATTGAGCACCTCATGCTGGTCAGTGAACACCCTGTCAAGAAAGAAGTCACCTCGTGGTGTTTCTAAAGGCCTGATGTAACGTACTTGGACCAATGAAGCTGCAAAATCTTGGATAATGACGTGAATTCAACCTCCTGTGTGGTTGTGGTGCTAGATCATCAATTCAGGTGGTGTAAACCAGGCGAATACACATGAGGAATAAGCATGCCAAACCTTATGGACAATATCTCAAACACTTCTGTAAAGCTCTCATTTCGTGAATACTTCGCAAGGATTTCTTCCAGTTTAACGGCGAACTTTTGGAGAGCGGCGAGCTGCATTTCGTTACTGGTGTCGCCGATGAAGATCAGCAGTTTAAAGCGCGCGTCGGCAGGGAGGAGGTCTTGCAGCTGATACGGGCGACCATCTGCCACACGAACTATCGTCTGAGGGGTTATCCGCTCTCCTATTATCAGGTGTTTGGCGGAAGCCTGATATTGGACATCGGTGATCATCGAGGTTCCGTATCGGATACCAATGCCGCTTTCATACATCCCGTGTGAGGTAGATATCCACAACAGCAAGTCAATACACACCTAGTAAAACCACCGAATGTTTTGAAAGCGCTGGTAATCAAGGTTTGGTAATCGAGGTTAGATCAACTGCACTGATGGTCAATATTTTTCCAGAGAAGGTACACACGTGACAAATTCCTCATGTGTAACGCCATCCTGGTTTTTCTCTGTGCGTGGCTTCCCAGAAAACAAGGCCGAGAATTTGCGGTCGAAATCAATAAGATCTTGTGCGAATTTCCGACGCTCAAACTCATACTAGCATCCAAACAGACATTCAGTGTTGTAAAATAATGAATTATTATAAATAAAAAGGTACCAACAGTAGACAAGATCGCTGGTGAAGACCACCCGCGGAGGACCTGAGTGAGCTTCCAGAGTAGATTGTGAGTGTCATTCATGCTGGCGTTCATCCCTTGGGACAGTGTCAGGGAAATTAAGTTTGTGTATTAAGCTTTGCACACCTTGACCAGCTTTAGGAGAATGGGTGTGACCTGAATTGTTAATTGGTCGTTCAGGACGTATAGATGACCGACAGGTCTACATCACTCACAGGCATCACCTGCAATGAAGACACGATTTTTCCTATGATAACTGGATGCAACCCGTTGGCCGACTATAAAACGATAAGTCGGACTGCCATCTACCAGACAAGCACGTACTGATGTAAATCGTCCACCAATCAATCTCATGTGGAAACTCAATGTGGTAAGGCTCTAATGATTTCTTTGCAACCTGTTGAAAGAGGCATAAATTCGAATCAAGAATAGCGAGAAGATACCAAATGCGGACGAACTGCCTGAAGTTTCTGAGGATCAATCTTGGTTCTATCCACACGCCCGTTCGTTATGACGTCAGCTTCATTCAGTTGCACATATAGTCGTACTTTGTCGCCCTCGCGTGGAATGATCAAGCACGAGCCATTGTTGGAATGAATCGCGCATTTATTTCGAATATCAGGGAAGTTAGTCTCAGGAATTGTATCCACTACCCCCCAAATGTATTCTGTAATGATAAGAGCACGAGTGAGTCACGACGGTGCACATAGAGGAAGGAATTATGGACACAAACCGGTTTGTTCGCCTTCCATGTCGATTTCGAGTGCTTTGCGTACCCAAGAATGGGCGCCTGAAGAAAAAGATCAAAGCAGTATAAGAGATACAGTCTGCTAAGTGACAAATTTTACCCACCATCTGCACCAACAACATACTTGGCCCGTACAAGTTCCGTGTGCTCGTTACCGTTCAAGTACTTTAGCAGTACCTTTACAGTTGAATGAATACGAAGAGGCCTGCATTCAGTAAGCATTGTAATCTTACTTTCACAGGATGCGAATGAGGGTCTGCCAATTCTTTTGGGTCGTCGGAAATCGTCAGAGATGTAGGAATGATGGGGCGCTCGACTTGTACTCCAAAAGAGGACATGGAATCCAGAAAGATCGCTTCAATTGCTCCTTGGTGAAGGGTTACCTTTAGGAATTATGATTGTAGGGAGAAGTAAATTGAATGTGAAAGGATCACTTTACCTCAAACGGAAAACGAGCTGTAGGTGCTATGACATCAGGTCCACGACCAGTTCGCTGTTAATTATCATTAGACAATGACAAGCCAACGTCGAGGACTATTCCTACGTGAATGCCTCCATTAGGGCTTGGGTTGTAAAAAGCCTGATAGAATAACTAAATTAAGTGCGAACTCTGCAGAGAAAGACGAACGTACCGCGAGGTGCATATGGTTGCCTTCGCGCAGAAGACGATCAGCAAGGCCATAGCTCTGCGGATTTCACTAGCATTCTCATAATTCTTCGTCAAACGCGCGAGATCTGACCTGCAGAACCTCTATGGTGCGAGGCTGTATTCCATCGGCCTGGCCTGCAGCAACCTTAATCGGCCTAATATCAAATGGTGTAGAGTCAGTTCAACAGGTAAGTAACGGTGATAAAATAGAGTCCTGCCTCTGATCAATTATTCTCACATTGACGCCAAGTTTTGCCAAGCCGTGAGCACACATTAAACCCGCAGGACCTGCACCCACGACAAGGACATCGACAAGAGATTCTTCGATGGACATGCTGGCAATAACTGAGACAAAAAGGGAGAATACATTGGGGTTTATATCTAGGATCCGGGGAGTCACGTGAGCCCCATCCAATTTTCACCTTTGAGCTCTTCTAAGCTCCGGTTGCTCACGCAAAAAGGGTCTCGAGGCCCCAATGTGCCCGATGTGCAAAATTCTTCTCGCGTTGGCGGAGCCTCATTTCCTTGTTAGGTATTTCAACCAACATCTTGCAAATATGCTAATCAGGAAATCCCCCGGCAAAGAAGAATGATGGTGTGCATGGGAATCAATGGCCAAATTTCGAGCTTCCTTCATTATAATAGCGCCTGGTGTGTGAACTTGTGTGAGCGAATCGTTCTTTTCCGTAGCCGTAGTCGTCTAAATACTTGATTAGTCAGCCTCATGAGAACTCCGCCCCGGGTATAGGAGCCCCTACATTCAATCGCTGCTAACCTCTCTTATTCGTTTCTCCTTACAACTCAGGCCCAGGGTTGCCACAAATAAACAGGTGGAGACACTTCAAAACTCAATCAGAATTATAGGTACCACGTGATGCCTTCTCCTATTCTGAAGCTTCGATGGGTGAAAACCCAATGTGATTGACCAACAGACATGACACTCTCTATCTTACCCAACCTTTCATATTTAGTCGAACCGCCGGCAAAACCCCCAATTCTCGGAAGAAGCCGCAGCACCCTAGCATTCTTTTGCCCATTTGCATTCCCAAAGCTCGAATAGTAAAAACACCAGCCTACTCTACGCTGTTATCGCAACTTCCTCAATTTTTTATCAACCTTATATCATTCATAAACCTCTTTAGTGTGTTAGTTCCACTTCTAATGCATTACAAGCACATTGACAATTCGGGATTGAATTTGTTTCCAAATCCAATTAACATGCTCTGGCCAGTGGGGGACAACTCTGGAGTTTGATCTGATTGTTTCCGAGACATAAAGAATCCGTGCCTAGACTAAGCATGAACTCCATGTGAACTCACCGAGCTTACTAATTTGAGAGGCGGAGACGGTAATCCTAGGATACAGGGTGAACTATTCAACTTCCAAGTTCAAAACTGAAAGAGTGGCAATTTTTTTTTCAAATTGTCTACCATCTTTTTAAGCCAGGGTTGGGAATGGATGACAATGGGTTTCCCTTATTACCTTTGAGTGGACGGGATGTAGTGGACAGGATGTTAAGTAAAACATTGTACTTTTCAACCCACTATTCCCACTGGATGTGTGAGTCTTAAATCTATAGCTTTGCCCTGGGGCCTTTTTATAAACCGCTCACGTGGATCTCCAAGGCACGAGGGATAGCTCAACAACAAAACTAACGGCGACCGTACTTGTATCAGCTCTACTATCAAAGGCTGCCTCCTAGGAAAAGGATATTGATGATCAGTCAGCTGCAATGTCGCATCTTTCGTCTTTTCGCAACCTGAGACTCTCCATGTTCTATCCTTGTAACGAGCATGGCACTGAAGAGCTTCAGATGAAGGGGCAATATAGATAACATGTGTATTCTATGGTTTTGTGGAAGACATAAGTGGAGGAAAAATCGGCTTTTTGAGTCACTCGTGAACCAGGGAATTTCCTCTGGCAAGCAACCTTAGCTAGTTCGAATTCCTGTAGGAGGGGAGACATGACGTTGCACTGGCAGGATGGTTGTGAATATAGATATATTGGTAAATCAGCTCTTTTCCTGGAGAAACCGCTATATCCAAGGCTCACACCCACATGACCGAATTACTGTGATATATAGAGCTAGAATAAGACCAGGGAAACATACAGTAACAAGGACATTTAATAGCTATCACAATAAAGTTGCAGGAGCTAGGAGTTAAGATTCAGAGTTCATCACGAGGGTATGGCAGAGGCACTGCTTGGCAGTATACGGCAAGGATATAACTTGGGAAGCAAGCTTACTATCGCCTTTATTGTAAACTACATCTGGCTCACCTATTCCATATTTCATGCAGTTGATCACCAGTTGCCAATCAGAGACGGGGAATCCGTCACTAAGCGCTAGGCGCTCACGTAAATGTAAGTAGGTCTCACGAACTACCTACCTTGTTATTCCCTTGCCGATCGAAGGCTACCTACGCCATGGGGTCTGTTCAGAGCTTGATCACCCCTCAAAATCTTGTAGCCGTCATCATTGTTGTTATCATTTCCGTCGCGACTGTTTGGCGCAACCACACTAATTCCGGGGTTCAACTGCCAAGCGATAAAATAGTCGGCAAGAAAAGCAAAAAGAAAAAAACCACTGGCGGGGTACAAGATTCATCAGTACCATCGGTTAAAGAGAAGCCCCAAACCCCTGACAGCTCGCAGGCTACAAAAACTGTACCCGGGGGAATCCCAGAGTTGGCGGCGGCAGATGCATCTCCAAGGGTTTCTTCTCCAAGTGTTTCCAAGCCCGTGAAGGAGAAGAAGCGCAAGGGGAAAAAGGGTAGCGTTGCTTCGGAAAGTTCCACTCCAGTTGCTGGTCCTTCTCGACCATCGACTGGGTCCGGCTCGTCGCCCCCTCTGCAGGCTGCCAAACATCCATCCCCCAATCCACCTAACACGGAAGCGTGGACTCGTGTCGAGTCTCGCCGTAAAACCTCGGGGCAACATCCCACAACCAGCGATCCCGGAGTCACGACAGCGACGTCCGTGGAGGAAGACGGCTCGTCCACAGGAGCTTTAGAAAAGACGAGAGAGCAAGAGCACAATCCTTCGCACAAAACTCTCGCGGAAAAATTACTACCCAAAGGACGCAAGACAGCGGTCGACGAGTAAGCTTTCCAATCTCACATAAACCACGCACGAAAATCTCATTTTGAGGTTGCTCAATCCACAGCATGTTGGAGTCTTCTCAATATCCCGAGTTATCCCGTGTAATACGCGCTGCTCCAGCTCCCACCACGAAGCCTGCCATTGGATTCTCTTGGAGAGATTACGAAGATTTTGAAGACTTCAGAGGAGCCGACGCTGACGGAGAGGATGATGGTGGTTGGGGGGTGGTTAAAAGTAGGGGAAAGGCTAGTGAGTGACAAGTCAACAGATTTCGCGTATTCCCACTCGAAGCTTATTCTCCAAAGAACACATTCAATCATCGTTCACTACGACATCACCACCACCACCACAGTCCAAAGCTCCAGAGATAGCCACAAAGAAGGAAAGGCAGAGAGCTGCAAAGAGAGCCGCGGCGAAAGCTACCAAGGAAGAAGCGGAAACTGCCAGACTAGCGATACTTGCTAAGCACAAACACGATTTGGAACGGGAGCGCATTTCAGAACAATTCTCCCACAAAGGCAACGCCTCTACGGCACGTAACGTTAGCGGAACCCTCGTCAATTCAGATAGATAGCTGTTGTTGGACGACCTTGTTTTCATAAGGTTTTTGTGGACACATTATGACAGAATTCAAAGTCATTCGTTTTGTAACAAATACATTGATCGCGTTGATTTATTCAACCTTTTTCTATTGGAGCATATATATAGGTAAAGCTGTTCTACGATTTAGATCACGTGACTGTCGAACCTCTGGAGATTGAAGGATTACCGCGCACCAAGTCATCAGAGACCTGTAATTGACTTTTATTGAACAGAAATAAACACAAGAGTAAGATAACATATACAATCATGCATTATTCCTCAAATTCCCTCTTCATACATAGAGTATCTCTCAAAATATGAGCTAACTAGTGCTTTGTGATTTGCTAATATTACATAGAGCTCACAGGTGATAATTTCACATTAAAATGCTCAATGAGCCTATCTGATTATATCTGTTGGAATATTGAATAACCAGACAAGTCTCATACATGTAATATTTTATTTTATTTTTCATTTTATGTATGTTTTCTTATTTTTTCTTTCTTTCTATCCTATCCCCTAACTCAAGACACCGAGTTTCGGGTAAGTCTCAGTACAGACGGAATGGACATGGAAATATGGCAGTACACAGGTCACTAACTACTATTCCATATTTTATAGATGTAGAAGTCAAATATAATATTAATACATGGTGCATATACCTGCATACATGAGCTAAGTACTATTCATGATTCAAAGGATAGCTCATGTGTTAGGAAAAGGATAAATTATATTAGTAAGATCCAGGAGACTACCGGATAAGAACTGACTCAAATTGTCAGGCACCGAAAATGCTGATGTGCGTGGGCCAAGTACTATTGCAATAGTACTGACTTCATGATGCTGGCGGGAATTGGCCAAGTCCTGCAGACCGATCAGGGTAGCTTGGCTTCAATGTACTCATGTGTTGCACCCTACTTTCCATGTGTGCCACTGATTTCAGACAGAAGGGAAACTTGGGAGAGTGCTGAGAGTGTCAGCCCAAGTAAGGACTTCAGACAAGAGGAAGGAAGGCAAGAAGGTGTAAGCCAAGTCGATATTCAGAATGAGGAATTATCTACATCCATGTACTACTTATATAGGTTAAGAAGTGAGATGTGGAATCAGGGTGGCATAAGACATGGAGAAAAGAATAAGGTATGGAGACCATATGGAAGTATTGTCTACAATGATCAAGAATAGAATAATGAGATGTAAACAAGAATAGGACAATGAAATATGGCTGAGAATAAAATAATAGGAGTGTGGATGAAAATACATAGAACAATAGAAAATGACTGAATATAAAACAATAGGGTCATGACTGAAAATAAGTGAATAGAAAATGTCCCAAGGTGGAATGGGAAAAGGGGAGGATTGAGAATAGAAGAATGAACAAAGATAGAGGGGATGGGATGAAGGGGAATGGATCAAATGATGAACCGAATGTACTGAGCTGAGACCATGTACTAGTGAAAAATAACTTGTCACTGGTGTGTGGGATTAAATGGTAGAGCTCATTCAGTCAGTACTACTGAGTGAACCAAAGCTCAGTATCGTGTACTTGATAGTACCTCCCCCTTAGTGGCTAAACCCATGAAACCAGTAGGCAGAGTTTGAAAATAGAGTTCCAGGTGCGAATGTGATGTCATGGAATTTTGGGAAATTTCCCAGGCTAAACCATCAGCTGCCATCAAATCCCCCTCTCATCAAAATCAACTAAGCAAGTAAAATGGGCATTAAGACTGATGACAAAATCCATGAGGTTGAGAGGCAGAGTGAGGTTCGCAAACACAAGCGGTGTAGAGTTGCTCTAGGTAATTAATACCTAAAAGCCTGCATGCACCAGTCCTTTTCTGTGGTGGGATATAACACAGTCATTCAGCACAGCTGGATTATAGTCTGTGACTTATGAGGCTACTATATGGCGTGTAATGGAGGATATAAAAGTAGAACGTAGCATGATATGTGACTATGCATGACTTGTGACATGACTAATAGACTTGGGATATGATGGAGATGTGACTGTGACTGTGATGTTACACTGACTAAGACTTGGACTTTGGCTTTGGACTTGTGTACAATAGTCTAGATGTTTCTAGACTATCTTGACTTGACTGTCAAGTACATGTGTGAAAGGCAACAAATTCCCACAGTGATGTGTTCTTTCAACTGGGCCAAAAGGCCACTATGCCAGGTTATCTGGCATTAGTCTGTGGGCACTATTTAAACAGCAATTTGTTACATGTATTCACCAACCATTGCAATGGTATGTAACAACACGACACCAAGCCTTGGTTTACTCGGTAGTGCTAATTAAAAGACCTCTTCCATTTAATTCCACACACCAGTGACAAGTCATTCTTCACTAGTATGTGGTCTCGGCTTGGTACATTTGGCTCATAATTTGGTTCACTCCCTTCATCCCATCCCCTCTATTCTTGTTATTCTTCTATTCCCCATCTTTACCTTTACCTGTTTCCCCTCAAGACATTTGTTATTTACTTATTTTTCGGTCACGGCCCTATTGTTTTATATTCAGCCACTTTCTATTGTTCTATTTTCGTCCACACTCCCATTATTTTATTCTTAGTCATATTTTATTGTTCTATCCTTGTTTGCATTCTATTGTTCTATTCCTGATCACTGTGGACAATATTTCCATATGGTCTCCATACCTTATTATTTTCTCCATGTCTTATGCCACCCTGATTCCACATCTCACTTCTTAACCTATATAAGTAGTACATGGATGTAGATATTTCCTTATTCTAAATATCAACTTGGTTTACACCTTCCTGTCTTCCCTCCTCCTATATAAAGTCCCTTACTGTTAAGCCCGAGGTTGCATCAGGTCCGAGCTGACATAAGTTGGTCCGAAGTCATGTGTTTGGAGTCTTAGAGACTTGGCTTCAACTTGTATGTTGCACCCTCCTAGATTGTCAGTCCCTTATTTCAGAGGTCAAAGGTTCGGAGGTTCGGAGTTCAGAGGACAAGTGAGTGGGAATACTAAGTCGATATTCAAACTAAGGTATAGTACAGAAGTCTGGAGGTATTTATACATGTGGTCCTTATTGTAACTAATTAGGAATGGTCAAGAGAACAATAAGATGAACAAAAATGGGTTACAAGAGAAATATACATCTGGTGTTACAATAAGACTATTGTTCGACGAGAAAGGAAAAATGTCTGAGGTCCGAGGTGATTGTTGCTGGTTGGACTCGGAGGTGACAGGGTAGGTTCAGACTTGGTTTGGGGTAGGATTCTTCATAGCACCCCATGTCGGATGTCCGAGATATTGGAGTTATATCACAGATATAACAGTGCCCCCCTGTTAGGACCAAGCCTCAAGGTCCTGGCACTTAATGATGGTGGAAGTTACCGTGGGAAGATTATGTGATTAGGCGTTGAAAAAAGGTATAAAGGGGGGACCCTTTTTCATAGTAGTAGCCTAACCATGTCGTCACCCAACACCCCTGTCATTGATGACAAAGCTGCTTTGATGGAGCAGATGTGAGCAACCTCAGAGAAGCTTGAGAAAGTCCAAGCTGAAAAGAAGAGGAGGGCCAAGGAGGAGGCCGAAGAACAATGGAGGGTCGAGGAGGAGGCCAAGTGGAAGGCCGAGGAGGAGGCTAAGGAGGCTGAACAAAAGGCCAAGGAGGAGGTGGAGTGGAAGGCAAAGGAGGAGGTCAAAAGGGCCAAAAGAGAGGCCAAGAGAAAGGTCGAGGAGGCCGCCCATCTGGCCAAGGAGGCGGCCGAAAAGAAAGCTAAGGAGGATGAGGCAGACAGGCTCCAAAAGGAGGAGGCTGCAAAGAAGGCTTCCAAGAAGACGACTCGAAAGAAGGTCGTCAAAAGCTCCCAAATCATTTCGGAGCTATCAACAATAGTGGAGGACGTGTCTCAACAAGGGGGGCCTTTGGGGGTTGGAACTCAGAGGCCGACTCTGAATGTGGAAGTGGGAGGCTCAGGTCTGAGCAAGCAGGAGAAGGAGCACATCCACACACTTGAAAGAGAACAAGCTCTTAAGATTGTTCGGGCTCAGAAGGCCCACAAAAACTCCCAATTGAGAGGTGCCAGAGCAGACGGTGCCGAGGTGGGTCTCAGTCCATTCGAGTCCAGTTGGAGGATGCTGATGATCCTTTGTCCAGATTTGTACCAACAGGGGTCCGAAGGCAGGGCTGGGAGTTCGGAGCTCAGACGAGTGTGCAAACACTGCGCTCGCCAGGGGACCGAATGCATTCGTCCTATTACTGGAAAGGGGACAGCGTGTTTTGCTTGCATGGAGCAGAGGGTGAAGTGCGGTGCAGAGGAGGATGAAGAGGAGAAACCCGACCACCGGGGTGAAAAAAGGGGTAGGGGGGTTTCAGAGGGTGGAGCTGGCCAACCACCGAAGAAGAGGAGGGTGGAGGTGGTGATTGAGGGGTCATCTCGGGACCTGGATACATCCGGGGCTACTCTGAAGGAGGTGGTGGAGGAAATCTGTGGCCTTAGGTAGGACGTTCAGGACATCGGGGATGAAAATAAAAGGATCGCCGATGCCCTGATCCACATGAATGAGCTCCGGATGATTGAACAGGCTTGGTGATTCAACTGGTCCCAGAATACTGACGATCGGTGGGGAAATGTTCCGAGGGAGACCTGGAAGGGGAAGGGGAAGGAGAAGGAGATGGGGAAAGGCAAGGAGAAGAAGGACAACGAGGGAAAGGAGGATGAGGGGGGTCCAAGATGAGGAGTCGGACCCGGAGGATGCGCCAGGGTCTCTGGAGTAAATAGAATGAATTATATATTGATTTCCCAAGTCAAGTGAAAAACATCCAAGTTAGAAGGTGAACTGTGCAAGTCTGAGGTGAGGGAGTCTAGGGCATCACCAAGGGGCCTGGTTTGTCAGGGTAAGCTCGGTGAAAGTCGGAGACCACTTCGGAGGCATGGCTAAGTTTGTTGGCTGGTAGCCAGGACTTTTCATCTTCGGTGCCTTCGTATCTGGACCATCGGACTAAGTACTGGAGGGGGCACCTGCATCTTCTTCCATCAATCTTAGAGTCAAGGATCTCAGAGATCTCATATTTGGGTTCTCCATCAATGATGACTGGGGGTTAGGGTGGGAG
>QLPI01031908.1:0-12451 GCA_003314275.1 Chroogomphus rutilus
CGAGGAACGTGAAGGTTTACTCTCTGGAAAGACAGCTCCTAGCAAGGAAGCTTTCGATGATGTTCCTCGAGGCTGGTCTCGAAAAGCATTGCTTGTCACTTCTGCCTTTTTCATAGGAATCCTGCTCTTTGCAAGTTTATTGCCCCCATTACTTGGTTATCACCGTGCAAGCACGATAATGGGTGTAACAGAAAAGGTTATGGATGAGAAGGTTGGATTTTCACAGGGTGAAACCCTGGAATCGAACGGAACACACGACTTCAAACGTACAGTCTTGATGGTGTCAATCGATGGGCTCCGTGCCGACTACCTAGATAGAGGGCTTACTCCACACCTTCTTGAGATTAGTAGAAAAGGTCTGCGTGCCAAGTGGATGAGACCCATTTTTCCGGTGAGTTGTACAGAGGGGTATGTTTACTCGCAAGACTCACAGTATGGGCACCAATGTATACAGACATTGACCTTCCCGTGCGTGATTATACCCCTTTCCTTCAGGTGTACTCACGTCTTTCTTTAGGAACCATTGGGCATTATTGTTAGTTTTAATTTTTGTGTTTGTGAGGCCTCACTGATATATATTATGTCAGGACCGGCCTTTATGCAGAATCCCATGGAATTGTTGCTAATGTGGGTCATCGAAGTCTTTTACTCCTGACACGGCATTCCTCTAAAACATTGTGTGAATCATTGCTCATCATCTGTGCCCTCAGAATTTCTGGGATCCGGAGACTGACTCTACTTTTTCTTACTCTGACCCGAAGTTATCATGGAATGGTTCGTGGTGGAGTGGTGAACCAGTAAGCGTTAATTCAGCACGTATTACCCGATCGTCTAATCTAATCATTTTATTTCCCATTCATTTTCTTACTCACAACTCGCTGTTTTATCTTCTTTGTCGTAATACAGATCTGGGAAACAGCATCTAAGGCAGGGTTAATTACTGCAAATCTCATGTGGTACGATATCCATATAAGAACATATTCTCATTTTCAAACGCTGGGAGTCTCAGGCCTGGTCCACCAACGACACGAACGGGTGTGAGCCCTACCTATTTTGTCCCATGGAAGGTAAGTGCATCTGGTATATGTCCCATGTTACAATTAGTCAGTCAACTCTTCAATAGGATAAAGTGCCTCTCAGGGAGAAACTCGATCAAATCATGGCTTGGATCGATCTTCCGCTGTATGAACGCCCACAGCTCCTTCTTGGTCCGTTCAGATCCCATGGTTCACCCCGAAAATCCCCTAACTCAAAATTATGAGCAGCGTATGAGCCCTCGTTGGATCAAGCCGGTCACAAAGCTGGACCAAATTCAAAACTCGTCAATGATACCCTGGTCTACGTTGATACGTTTGCCCGCGACCTTCATGCAGCGCTTGGCATGCGAAATTTGACCAACATTGTGGATATTATCTTCGTGAGCGATCACGGAATGACGGACACTCAACACATCGAGTTTATTTATATGGAGGACATCATTGGTACCGACTATTTAAATGCTATTGAACACGAGGATGGTAATGTACTAGTAAGCTCCTAGCAGAATTGTTCCGTTCACAATCATTTTACCATTATAGGATGGCCATCGATGGGATTGCGGTTTGGTTCTGAAACCAACACGTCACACGTCCTTGAACTTCTTATCGCTGCCTCAGTAAAATCCCCCGGGAAGTTTTCTGTGTTTACTCCTGAAACCATGCCTCAAGCATACCACTTTTCTCATCACCCTCGCATAGCTCCGATATACGTCGTTCCCGAGATAGGATACGCGCTCACGAATCGGAATGAAGGCGATTCAAGGTACACAAAAGGGGTACGCCACATAGACGTAACCATGTTTCATTTTTATTGACCAGAATGACATTGCAGAACCATGGCTATGATAACACCGACCCATCTATGTATGCCATGTTTGTTTCCGATGGTCCATTCTCTGGGACAGCTAAACAAGGACAAAAACTGCGTGCCCGCTCCGCAGCGAACTGGTTTTCACGATTAACCAGACGTTCCAAACGGCACGATGGTTGGCATACCACAGGAGAGACGTACGTGATGCGTGGCTTCCAGAACGTTGAGCTTTATGGACTCGTTGCCAAACTTCTTAATATTGAAACATACGCCGCTAATACAAACGGCACTTCTGGTTTCTGGGATCGATACTTATAATCGGTATTTACTATCCTGCTAGAGAGAATGCAGTTTATCTTTTGTTGTATCAACTTGATATTTAATAATTCCTATTGTATATACAACCGTGTGACCACGCGTCTAGTCACGCTTGTTCTTTCCAACTACAGGCAAGGAAAGATCCAAGTTTCTTGCTGGACTGTTAACAGGATATACGTGTAGGTCGTCATAATAATCAGAGATCATTCCAGCTCTCATCGAGACCCTCCATGATGATGAATCGTTCGGCACCAAGCCACCGATTCACTCTTTCCAGGTCTCTGTCTCTCAATCCTTCTCCCTCATCATCCGATACGCCTTCCACACCTTCTCTAACGCCTAAGCAAGCCCATCCAACAACCATCATCCCAGGAGGCCTTTGCGCACCCACTCTTGGGTCAGACATGGCTTCTACTATCCTGCCTAATGTCGATCGCACTACGCGCTGATCAGGCATCGTCCCTCGCTCAATAATACACGTCGGTAAATAGTTCGGGTAGGTGTCCTCCATCATTCCTCGCACGATCTCTGCCAGCCTCGCGACGCCCATCAGCACTAACACTGTCGTCCTCCGCTCGTACGAGGGAACACGTCCACTCTTACCCCCCTTTCCGACACCCGTGCATATAGCCACACTTTCTGCCACACCGCGTGCTGTCACGGGGATTCCGGCTGCGAGAGGTGCTGCTAAAGCGGAACTCAGTCCAGGAATGACGGCGGGTGGAAACCCGTGTGCAGTGAAGTACTCGATTTCGGACGATGCTCGGGCATATAGCATGGGATCCCCTTGCTTAAGCTGTGGTACGGATGAGATGGTACGGAGGACGTTAGTAGAAGGTGACGGACCCTCACAACCACTTTCCCCTGTTGCGCACTTTCTAGGGCAGCATGCATAAGTTCATCTTGGGCTCTGTCTGCATTCCCGGGGAACTTGCGTGCGATTCGTAACTCAACATCTGATGAAAGGTCATTGATACTTCTGAGACCAGAATATTGTACCCACGCTTTGGGATGACATTGAGCACTCCGTCAGGTACAAGCTTGTCGCTCAACACCAAGTCTGCAGTTCGCAAGGCATAGGATGCCGCGAGGGTAAGCAACGATGGGTGGCCAGGACCTGATCCGAGCAGCAAGATGCGACCACGAGCTGATTTAGGTGGCTCATGTGGAACTATTGCCGGCATAATATGGCGAGTTGGGGCGGAAGGAATGCCACCTATAAATAATTGTGTGGGCTCTCCAGCCATGATAACTCTGGGAAGTTCTTTTGGTGCCCCACTCAATATACCATCAATTGCTTCATCGTCCAAAGATGCCAACGACTCGAGTGGCCAGTACTCACTGACTTGGGCAACCCACCGCATCCGTCTCTGGGTTCGAGTTTGGAATGTTTCATCCGAATCAAGAGCTGAGCTTCCCACAGGGACCTGAGCTACTGGCTCATTGGGAGTTGAGGGCAAGTTTTCGCCTTCGTCTTCAAGTGGCTGGCTGACGTGATTCGACGGGTTCGGTGATGATGCTTCCTTCTGTTCGTCGTCTGCTTTCGCCTTGTCACGCAGTCGTCCGATATTATCGACAGCATTGCCAATGCCCTTGGGTAATCGAGCAATGATTTCGCGAGTGATGCGAGATGATAGACGGCAACCTTTGGAATTAGTCACGATGCCGATCTAGGGAGGCGTTGGTCAATCTTCGGCAATGGAACGAAGAACTCCCAACAGAGAAGAATCTCCACCTGCAGAGCCGTTGGCTCATTGCTATCTACACTCCTGAAACGATGTGTTGCTGGTAATGAAAAATCACATAAGGAAGGCATATCTGTTGTGTTCGTTGGAGTTCGGTATGTGTGACTGGCAATGTTGTATAGACGCGATGCGGAAGCTTTAGAGCGAGGAGCCAAGAGAGTATCGCTCCTGGCCGCGATGATGGTGTCTGTGATACAAACGAAAGACACAGAGGGTAGCCGCGAAAGGACTGAATGCAAGGCTGCCTCATCTTCTTCGTCGACTGTTGGAATAGTTCCGGCGGGATTTGATCTAGCCTGCCAAAGCTTGGCCTCTTCTTCAATTGACCTCCACTCGAGCTCTCCGTGGTCAACTCTCCATCTGACTTCGTCACATGCCTTCTCTAAGCCGCCTCGTCCTAGAAGTACGACACGAGCATCGGCTTCCAAACACAAAAACGCCCGGCTTGCGGCAAGTTTCCCAGATCCCACAATGACGACGGTGCGGGAATGTAAACGAAATGAGAGAATAAGGGAAGCACCGCCCTTGGATTTTGGAAAGTTGTGCATGACCAATAAAAATTTAGCAGATAGATGTGTGGGCGCCTGTGGCGCAATTATTTGAGTCAATCTTGTATGCGCGTTTTGCCAACGCGTTTCTTGCCTTTCCAACTTTATATTCCTCGATCCAAAGTTTTCGCTCATCTCATGTCCACCAAAGAGTTGGACGCACTGAATCAAGCGATTCGAGAGCAGTCGGCTTTCCTGAAAACGCTCCGGGAACACAGTGCGGAGCAATCAAGTATCGATGAAGCGCACACAATCCTCGGGGATTTGAAGCGTGCATTGGGACTGCTTACTGCTGCAAGAAAGGAACGAGATAAAGCAGATGGAAAGAAGAAGGACCGATTGCTTCTCAAAACAGCCAAGGGCACGCGAGATTTTGGCCCTGCAGAGACCGCATGTCGATCTCACATCGAGTCGATAATCAAGGATGTCTTTACATCGTTCGGTGGCACAGGGCTTGACACACCTGTTTTCGAACGCAAGGACATTCTTGCTGGAAAGTACGGAGAGGATGCGAAACTCATCTTTGACCTCGCGGATCAGGGGGGGGAACAGCTTGCCCTGCGTTACGACCACACTGTTCGTACGCTGCTATCCCTCTTCAAGTTGACTATGTTTTTATGCTCTCGATGAAAGGTACCACTGGCACGTCACCTAGCGTCTTCTCTTCCTTCGGCTGCCTCGTCGTCTTCCAAACTCTTCCAATTTGGAAAGGTGTATCGGCGAGACAACCCAGTCGTTTCGAAGGGTCGCATGCGGGAGTTTTCCCAGGCGGTATGATGAACTATCTCTGTCTGTCACGTCTCTATGGTGCCTTACACAATATCTATAGGACTTTGATATAACTGGTGTTTGGGATACTATGGTTCCCGATGCCGAGATAATTTCTTTGCTTTCCACCGTACTATCTCGGATAGATGTAGGGGAGTATACCATTAAAGTATGTACATATCTTTTTCTCAATGTTTCACTCATGGCTGCTAACGCCAAAATCGGATAGCTTAATCACCGCAAAATTCTCGATGGCCTATTCCAGGTCTGTGGAGTCCCCGATGATAAAATACGGACAATATCGTCTGCAGTAGATAAACTAGACAAGGTGAGAGACGATTGGATAATCCGAGTCTGTACGTTAATAGAAGTATCACCAGCTTCCGTGGTCTGAAGTACGGAAAGAGATGATTGATGAGAAAGGACTCGACCCTGTTGTAGCTGACCAAATTGGCGAGTATGTCAAACTGAAAGGTATGTTATTCTCAAAGTACCGAAGCTTCTCCATGTTGATCTCCCACATATGTGCAGGTGGACCGGAGCTTCTCCAGGTACTGGAAACAGATACTGCTCTAGCAGCCAATGCATACTCGAAAGAAGGTATATCGGAGATGGCCATTCTGTTCCGGTTACTGGATGCGTACCAAGTAACACAATATGTAAGCTGTAGTCTGGCCGTTCTAGAGGGCCGTGTTAATTGTCCTTTACCGTTGCAGATCTCCTTTGACCTCTCGTTAGCGCGAGGCTTGGATTATTATACAGGCATTATCTACGAGGCTATCGTGGAAGGATCAGCGCCTCCTGGTTTTACTGCCAACCCATCCGCTGCGCCCCCACCCGCTGCGCCCGGTCACTCATCCAAAGTGAAATCACAAGCGAAACCTCAAGTGGATGAGGATGGTGAGCCCGTCGTGGACGAGTCGACCGTCGGCGTCGGATCGATAGCGGCTGGTGGACGGTACGACAATCTCGTTCAGCTCTTCACCGCCGCTGCAGCGGGGGACTCGAAAGCCGGAAAGAAAGCACCTGGACTGCCATGTGTGGGGGTCAGCATTGGACTCGACCGGGTGTTTGCACTTACATGGCCAAAGTGGGTTGAACGCGGGGGCAGGAGCAAGGAGACCGTGGCATTTGTGATGGCGGCTGGAGATGGGTTCTTGGTGGAACGAGTGGCGTTGGTGAGGGAGCTGAGAGAGGCTGGGATCAAAGTGTGTGCATTTTTGTTATGCAATGTTTAGGGACTGACTGAACGGTTTTTTGCGAACCGCAGGCGGACTTCTTGTTAAAAACAAAACCGAAAATGAATGCACAATTTGCCGCTGTTGATAAGGACGAGGCGCGCTTTGCGATCATATTGGGCGAGAACGAGTTGCGGGCGGGATTGGTTACTGTAAAGGAGCAGAGGTGGGAACTAGTTGATGGGAAGAAGGTCAAGTTGGAGAATGAGGGTCCAGGTGAAACGGTCAGGCGAGATGTGCTCATTGAATGGTTAAAGAACAGGACATAGATAGCTATGACATTGGAGTTGCATTATTCTACTGTTGATTACTACAGGTAATTTGATGTTTACACCCGTTACTTCTTTGCCAGTGCCTCCAGGACCATGTACAAAGAAGAGACCACCTTTTGGTTTTCTATGAGCATTCTTAGTCAAGGTAGATTTGAGGATCTGATCACTCAGATTCTCAAATCTGCTTTGACCAGGATGGGATGCAAAGTGTTACAGATCAAGGTCGGCTCTCACTGATTGTGGGTGCCATTACTTCTTTGCCAGTGCCTCCAGGACCATGTACAAAGAAGAGACCACCTTTTGGTTTTCTATGAGCATTCTTAGTCATGGTAGAATTGAAAATCTGATCACTCAGATTGTCAACTCTGCCATGACCAGGATGGGATAGACAGTGTTACAGATCAAGTCCACCTGACTGGTCTGCTCTCACTGATTGTGGGTGTGCAACACTGATTTGCATGACAATCGGCAATGAATAGTCAGGTTCATGGGCTGTTGAGAGTGCAAACAGATTCTTTGCATACCTTTAGGTAGAGGAGATCCAAAGAGAACGGAGTGAGGATCTCCTTACCTAATCACTAGCTATATAGCTACTGTGTCACAACAAGTACAAATAGCAAGGAATAACTGGTAAAATGAATAAGGAAAAGGGGGAATAGGATAGGAAGGGAGTAAGTTATATAGGAATTTCAGGAAAATGTTAGGAAAGTAAGGGAAATGGAAATGGGGCCTAAGGGTTATCCTTTGGCAGAAAGGGGGAATAGAATAATGGAGAAGGAATTAAAGGTAAATATAAGGAAATTAAAGGAAAAGGAATAGGCCCTCAGGGCTGTCCCCTAACAGGTCAGCCACCATGAATATTGAATAAAGCAGAGCAGGAAAAAATGCAGGTGGTATGCAGAGTGTGTATTCCAACAGATTGAATTCCACATGTTAACAGAGTATTTTGCCCCCAGTTGACAAGAGAAGTTCTTGATATTATAGCCAAACATGTCAAGCCTGGAGTGACAACTGACTTTATTGATTTTATTATACATGAGGAAACCATAAAGCAAGGAGCTTACCCCTCCCCTCTCAACTATCCAAATTTCCTAAGATCTGTTTGCATATATATACAATAGCTTGATTAAGGATTGTCCTTGACTTCTTCAACAGTTCTGTGAATGAGGTCATTTGTCACAGGATACCCGACCAACAAAAGCTATGCAAGGGTGATATTGTGAATTTAGGTAAAGAGCTATACATCTTAAGTGTTACAAACTAAGTGCTTTCAGATGTCTCATTGTACTATCATGGTGAATGAGTTTTGGCTTTCCTCATGGTTATCTTCTTATTTTTATTTCTACCAGGATTCTATGGAGACTTAAATGAGACTTATCTTATAGGAAACATCTTGGAAGAAAATGCCTCATTGATCAGAATTTCTTGAAAGTATCTCAATAAGGCTATAAAGATATGCAAACCTGGAGTACTGTTTTGGGATATCAGAAAAGTCATGTCAGTGGATCTCTAAATGATGTGTGCTACTTGCCTCATTAGCCTACCTCCTGCAGAGAACTTATCACAACCATGAATGGCTATTGCTCCATATAGACATACACTGGCTACAGGACACCTGTCATATGCATGCATATGACATGCATGTGCACATGGCATCTATATGACACAAACATGATGTACCCACACCTGACACCTGTCCCCCCATGGGAAAAAATCATGGGTTGACAGGTTTAGGTTCCCTATGGGTTGGGTGTGGGTCACCCATATTTGACCTGTGGGTGACCTGTACCATTCCCTAGATACAAGTGTGACCCCTAATTCTCTGTGCGTGGAATTTGTGGCCCATTGTGATTAGTCATCCATTTCTTTATATTATTGGTATATTATATGTTATGCTTTGGTAGCCCCAATATCTTTGTAGTCAGAATAAGATCAATTTAGGTCAAATCCCACTCAGAGTTTTTATAATTAGCAATAGGAGATGCATAGCTTCTCTAATGTGAACACTCTATGACAAAATCTCTCAGAAAAATTGAGCAATTACTGATTTTAAGATTATATGTTATCAAAATTGAGTAAATTTTAGATGAAAATAAATTCCTCCTGCATGTAATTCTTCTCCTCCCTTATGTGGTTTGGCTTAAATGTTGCTGATATATAGTAGATTCTTTCTGAAAAACCCTGTATCACTGGAATGAGAATAGACATTGGAAAATTAACAAGGAGGTATCCTATATCAAGGAAGTCTACTATACTGTATGAGCTCTTTTCCAAGAGACTGTGATGGTATTTCAGTCTACCTATTTTAACAGTGGTGACACCAGTGCACCTCACATCCTGACAGACCCATATGTGAGAGTGTTGGGAAGTGGGGTGTACAGGTGTACATTGGGTAGGGTGGGTGGTGGGAGGAAGAGGAGTTGAACAAGTCATATGATAGAGTAAACCAGTCACATGACCTAGTGGGAGGAAGTTCAAGTCACATGACAGGGGTGATAGTAGTATTGGGATCTGAATAATGATCTCAGTCATTGTAAGTAACAGACTCATATATAAGTACCTGAATAATGATCTTTAGACACATGAGTATAAAGTCATAGATGGATTAGTGATTGGCATGGGTAATCCCCGGGTATTTTGTATCTACCCATACCTGTACCCAAGAATACCCATACCCTTAGTAATGGGTAGTGGGTTATCATGGGTATGGGTATAGGTACCCATTGTCAAGCCCCTGATCCCAAGCTCTGGTTCACTTGGAAGTACCGACCGAACAACCCTTGCCTTTGAGTCCCACACACCAGTGACAAGGCATCCCTCGCCAGTATATGTTCTCGGTCCGGTAGATTTGGCTCATCGTTTGGTTCACTTTCCTCATTCTATCCCCTCTATCCTTTGTCATTCTGTTATTCCCTGTCCTTCCCCTTGCCTGCTTACCCTCAGGACATTCACTCTTTGTTGTCACTCGGCAGTGGCCCTATTGTTTTATGTTCGGCCACTCTCATTGTTCTATTCTCACTCACTCTTTTGTCCTCGGCCATACTTTATTGTTCTATTGTTGTCCACATTCCTTATTCTATTCCTGATCATTGTGGACAATACCTCCACATGATTCTTCATACCTTATTGTTCTCCATTCCTTGTGCCACTCTGTTCCACATCTCACTTATTAGCCTATATAAGTAGCCAATGTATGTAGATGGTTCTTCGTTCTGGAAATCAACTAGGTTTACGCCTTCTTGTCCTCCCTTCTCCTGTCCCAAGTCCTTTACCTGGGCCGACACTCTCGGCACTCTCCCAGGTATCCCTCTGTCCCAAATCAGTGGCACGCATGGGAAGTAGGGCGCAACACACGAGCACGTTGAAGCCATGCCACTACTTCTAGCCTGCAGGACTTGGCCTTTACCCATCCGACCCCTTCGGCTTTCCCGAGGCCTGTCAGTATGTACGGTGCTTGACACCCATGGGTTCAATGGATATTACTTTTACCTGTGAACTACAATGGGTATTGTTCTTACCCGTGGGTTCAACAGGCATTGCCCTTACCTGCCACTCACAATGGGTATAAATTGACCCAATACTGAAATTTAATATATTTTCTTATTATAAAAATTCAGAATTTATAAAATATTACCCATAATAGAATCCCAACCCATAGTACTCCTCCTCAGGATTGGTGACCTCATCCCCCAATGCAGCCTTGATATTAGCATCCTTCACCAAACCAAGTGTGCTCCAAGATCTAATACACATAAGGGCTTGAGTCGTCTGAACTGAAAGCTGGTTCCAAATATAGGGCAAGACAAGACAGCCTTGCCTAAATACATGTTCAACAGCAATAGTTATAGCTTTGAATTTTTATTAGAATTGAAAGAATATAACAAATAATTTAATAAAAAGTTACTTACCAGGAATAGACAGATAATCTCGGGCCATGCATGATACATAGGGAAAATTAGACCTCCTCTCATACTACCATTTGAGAGCATCCGTTACATTCTCCACATTATTAGCAAGATAACATTCATCTAGGACCCAGGTGTTGACATGGATACCACTTGTAGCTCTGGTAATGCAAACAGCACCCTATCTCAGGTGCACCCAGGTATACATCTGCCTTAGGTATAGATGACATACACACAGAGGCAAGTGGACCTGGGCTTCCTAGGAGGCAGAATGGGGCTACCAGCAACCCTAATGCAACCAGCATCTTACCTCAGATACACCCAGGTACACATCTGCCTTAGGTATAGATGACATACACACAGAGGCAAGTGCACCTGGGCTTCCTAGGAGGCAGAATGGGGCTACCAGCAACCCTAATGCAACCAGCATCTTACCTCAGATTAGGGAAATGCACGGGTCAGGCCAACCCGCACAGGTCACTGGGTCGGGTGTCCTTGGGTGTGGGTGCAGGTCAAGCCGCGAGCACCCGTGACCCGGGCCCAGCCTGGGGCGTCAACTCCGACATGAACGCAACTTACGCGTACGCGCATGCGCCGACACGAATGCGACGCCCCGAACACAATGAAAGCGCCATACATGCACGTGACACCAAGAACACGACGAACACGCCGTACGCATCGTATGCGCCGTACACGTCGTATGTGCTGTATGCGCCGTACGCACCACACGCATCGTATACGCCGCACGCATGGTACGCATCGTACACGCCGTACGGGCCGTACGCATGCAGGTGCGGCATGCACCCGACACCCGTCGACCCATGGGAAAAAACCCATGGGTTGATGGGTTCGGGTTTCCCATGGGTCGGGTGCGGGTCACCCACATTTGACCCGTGGGTGACCCGTGCCGTTCCCTACCTCAGATGCACCCAGGTACATATCTGCCTTAAGTATAGATGACACACATACAGAGGCAAGTGCACCTGGGCTTCCCAGGAGGCAGGATGGGGCTACCAGCAACCCTAATGCAAGTAGGGTGTTATGGCCCATGCCACCAATAAACTCACATTAAACCCCACAACTACCCGCACCATTTCTGGGACCTTTCTGACCGCTCAAAGCCTGAATAACCGCTTTCCGAATCCCAATGTACCAATCTGAGGTTCTACGTTTCCGAACCTCCGAAGATTCTAAAGCCAAGGTTCTGCTCCTTTGATAAACGATACGCAGGATCATCGCGTACCTCACTCCCTTGTTTTTCATTCTATATTTCCCCTTGTACTCTCTTCCCCCCTTGTCTTTACTCGGCAAAAGATAGTACAAGACTAGATACATGTATATCAGTCACCAGTTGACTTGTTAAATCTGCATGTTGGCGCTTAGCTAGAGGCTTCGGGGAGGGTTTCCGGAGGGTTCTGAATGATTTCCAAAGGGGGGTTTCATACTCCGGGGATGGAGGCACTAAGGGTCGTGGACTCGGGATTGGAATCAGAATGGGGGCGGAAAGTCGGAAGCACCGGGGGTCTTGGGACTGTTCACGGTATGGGGTGGTACGAGTGGTTTGAGATCGCAGGGACTTGGCTTCAACTTATGTGTTACACCCTCCTCGATCGTCTGTCCCTAATTTCAGAGAGTCGGAAAGTTTCCCGGAACTTAATCGGAAACTATGACGCAGAATTAAGTCAATATTTGTACTGGCGAATAGTCCAGTCAACTGGTGACTTATATACATGTATCTAGTCTTGTACTTGTTAAGAGTTCTAAAGACAAATATTCAGTCTTCTGAAGGGGAAGACTCAATGATATTGA
>QLPI01032042.1:0-13591 GCA_003314275.1 Chroogomphus rutilus
CTACATTAATATACTATACAACTCACCTCCTCAGTGTAGTCAACCACTGAGGAGGGAAGTATATGCGAGTGATGTTTCGCCCGCAGATATACTAGAGCCGGCTCCTGACCCTATCGAAGGTTTGAGCCAGGCTACCGGTCCCTATCCAGGGAGCTGGCCACACACGTCGCGTTGTGCATGGGTAGGCGCCCATAAGTAGCGTACAAGTAATACACAATATCTTCCTCAATATTGAGGATAAAAATACAGAAAAATATTCTAAAAATAGAGAATTGAAAAGCGCACAGTTCGATATCATTTTCAAATAAAAGTGTGAATATATTGTGATTGGTCTCTCAGGGGTATGGTGCATATGTACACCAACAGAAACCAATGACGATGAGTGACAGTTCGAAGAGAGACGGATCACCCATCAGTGCAATTGGGAGGAGAAGGAAAAGGAAGAGCAGGCAACACAAGAGGCTGCCAAGGGCCCAAAGAAAGTGGGCAGGAAGGATGCTGCGGTAGGGGTGAAAGGATCGGAGGATGAGGAAGCCGCTATGAAGCAGGCAGCAGATAGGCAGGCAGCCACAGACAAGGTGGCTGGAACAAAAAGTCGGGTCGATGAAGAAACGGCCCAGACCACTGCTAAGCAGGCAGCTGAGACAGAAGCAGCAAATGCTGCTGGAGACAGATGGGAGGCCGATGCGGCTGCTCAAGCAATCATTGATCAACGGGTGGGCCAAGAGGCCAAAGACAAACAGGCCGAAATGGCTAGACAGATAAAGAAACAGATTCCCGAGGACACAGGTGAGGGGACATTATCCCAGGATGTGGGACTGCAGGGTAATACACCTGGAGATCGGGGTGTTGAGGTCATGGGGGCTTCTAGTGTTTTGGGAGTCCCGAACGGTTATTCCCATAAGAGAGGTAGGAGTGCAGAAGCAGGGCCCAGTAAAGGGTCAGGGACATGAGGGATAGGGAAGAATGAGTGGCCAAGGGGGGCCAAGGTGAGTGATGGTTCTTTTATCATTATCTTTTATTGATTTCTTTTTTTTATGTAGCACAAGGAGGAGACCCCAGAAAGGTGGTCTCCGGCCGTTCGTCCACCGTGCAAAGAGTGCAAAAGGCAGGGGGATGAGTGCCGAGTACCAGGGTCAGGGGCTGTATCCTGGGTATGCAAAGGGGCAGAAAGTCAAGTGCAACTTGGCTGCACTGCAGGCATCCCAGGCCAAGAGTTGTCCGTTTATCGTGGATGATGACGATGAGGAGGAGGAGAGTGGGCGGGAGAGTGAGGATGAGACTGAGGAGGTGGAGGAGCCCCCAAAGAAGAGGCCGAGGTGGGCCTGTACTATCAAGCCAAGTGGGAGGATACCTGGGGTGGAGGTACCATGAGCCAAGCCATTGGTCAGGAGGAGAATGGTAGAGCTGTTGGAGGAACTTCTTAGGAGTAACCACTGGATGGAGAGGGCATTATTCCTCATGGTGGGGGTTGGTTCAGGAGATGCAGGAGAGCTGGGGAAGATGGAGGATCAACTGAAGGATGGGGAGATGAGTAAGGAGGATAAAGAGAAGGGGAAGCAGAGGGAGGATGTGGATGATATGGATCAGGATAGTGAGACTATGGAATAGTCTCAAAAATACAATAATAGATTTTTTTTTTGACTGAAAAAGGAAAAGGTGTGTGAGGGGAAATAACAAGTGAGGTGGGCTGAGATGTTCGGCTTTCCCAGCTGTAGTAAACAGAAAGAACAAAAAGGGAGTGATGGATGGACTGAGAGATGTCCAGGATGGGTGTGTTCATAATGTCAAAAGTGGAGGGTTGGGATGGTTGTGAAGGGAATTCAGGATGATGTAGGAGCAGAACTGAGGGAGCAGAGGAAGTTAGGGGTGGGATGGAGAGTGGATATGTGTGAATGGAGGGGTTTTCAGGAGAGGGGCATCTTTGGGAGGGGGGATTGCATAGTTTGAATGATTTCTAGCTAGTCGCCACCCCCCCTTTTAGGTAGATGTCCCATCATCTACTAAAGGTATCAGCCTCTAGCTGAGAAGAATAGAGAAGAGTAGTGAGAGCATATAATGCAAATATATGGAGCAGATGAAACAAGAATGGATGGGGATAGATGGAAGAGACCTTGGCCGAATGTGCCAAGTGGCACCACTGACCGAGAGGTCCCAGCTAAAAAATTTGCCAGCCGTTCTGGTATACAAGCATACGTGAGGCAGTTGCATTGACTAGGGCTATTGGCAGAGCTTCCAGCAATGGAACAGGATCCTGGGTGAGGCTTTTGGAGCAATGGCAAGTGCCGACTAGACCGATGCCATTGGGATGCACCTAAAGGCATTAGTGGCATGACAGAATGTAATACTGCCCAATACCCTGTTAATCAATGGATTATAGCTGGTGAGCAAGTTGTGACCGAATATTGTCGACTGATGGATCTAGTGACATGACAGACAGATGGGTGGACAGAGATTGTCTGGATGGAAGATCTAGTAAACATGTCTATACAATCAGTGATAACCGAATTAGCAGTACTAGATCAAGAATTCTAAAGAAAATAACAGGGGTAGTTGTGAACAGATGCTGATATGATCAAGCATGCAAGGTGGGTTGCTGAGAATACTTGGCACCCCATCAGATGATGGAAGGAATTAAAATGAAGAGAATAGAAAGACATAGCAGCATTGATCTAAGCCTCACTACTGGCATCTGCCAAGTCAATGCAACTCTCGGTGTACTTAGAGGCCAATGGGTGGCAACCTAGTTTTCGGTCACTGTTGCTGAGTTTTCAGCATTAGCATCTGAGGCATTAGTTGCCTGGGGGATGGAGTCGGGAGTGGAAATTGTGTGGGTTTTGGTTGCTTTGGGGCATCCGGCGATTTTGTGATTTTTTGTGGCACAAAAGAGAAACAGGTTGTTGTCCATACATCTCTGTCATTCGGTTGGGAGGAGCTTGCCATCCTTGCCAAGGGTATTAGTGTACTCGGGTTGATTGGACTGAGATTTTTTACTGTCCTCATTCTTTGATATGTTCTTATTGCTGCTGTGATTTTGTATGGGCATAATCATGAGTAAGGCACAGGAAATAGTTTGATTCTGGGTATACTGTCAAGCTTTGGTAATGCTGAAGATGCAGACGGGGAATGGCCAAGTCCTGCAGGCCGAAAGTAGTGGCTTTGGCTTCAACGTACTCATGGATTGTGCCCTACTTTCCATGCATGCCACCAATTTGGGACAGAGGAGATACTTGCAGAGTGCCAAAGGTGCCAGCCCAAGTAGAGGACTTTATAGAGGAGAAGGAAAGTAAGGGGCCTAAGCCTAGTTGATACCCAGAATGAAGAAGTATGTACATGCATGTCCTACTTATATAATTTAAGAAGTAACATGTGGAATAAGGAATGTGAGACAATAAGGTATGCAGAGCATGTGGGTATTGTCCACAACAAGTAAAATCAGAATGAAGGAATGTAAACGGGGATAGGACAATGGAAATAGAATAATAGAAATGTGGCCAAGGATAGGACAATAGGGAGTGCCCAACTATAAAACAATAGGGTTGTGGCCGAGGATAAAACAAGGACAGGATGTCCTGAGGTGAGGCGGATTGAGGAATAAGGAGTAGGCATAGTAGGATTAATGGATGGTGAATGGCATAGAGTGGATGAGGGATAGGGGCAAGGAATGTGGATGGTGGATGTGCTGAGCCGAGACCGGCATACCAAGTGACTTGCATGTGGCATGGGCACTTGTACGTGGACGTAGTCTGACTGCTCAGTTGGCACTTCCGAATTACCAGAATCTCAGTATGTATACTTGACAGAAATAAGGTCAGGATGTAAGGTGGAGAGGGTAATTGTATGGAAGTTTTGAGAAAGAGATATCTTCAGGAGAGGAGATTGCGTAGTTTGCAAAGGTTTCTAGCTAGTTGCCACCCCCCTGTTTTAGGTAGACATCCCACCATCTAGTAATAATGTTGGCCTCAAGCCGAGGAGGTGGAAAAAGAGTGGTGAGAGTATATAATGTGAATATATGAAACAGGTGAAGTGAAAACAGATGGGGATGGATGGAAGAGACCTTGGCCAAACATGCTGAATGGTGCCGCTGACTGAGAGGTCCTAGCTAAAAAAACTTGCCAGCCTTTCTGGTATACAAGCATGCACAATGGCAGTTGCATTGACTAGGGCTATTGGAAGAGCTTCCAGCGATGGAACAGGATCCTAGTAAGGCTTTTGGAGCAGTGGCAAGTGCCGACTAGACTGAGGCCATTGGAACACACCTAAAAACATTAGTGGCATTACAGAACATAAGACTGCCCAATACCCTGTTAATCAAAGGATTATAGCAGGTGAGTGAGTTGTGATCGAATATGGCTGACCAATGGATCTAGTGATGTGACAGATGGATGGGCAGACTGTGATTGTCCTGATGGAAAATCTAGTAGAGATGTTTATATATTCAGTAATAATCAAATTAGCAGTACTAGATCAAAAGGATTTCTGAAGGGAAATAAAATAACAGGGATTTTTTAGAAGCAATTGAATTATGAGCAGATGCCGATTAAATCAAGCATGCAGGTGGGTCACCAAGGATTTCGGCACCCAAATGGACAACAGAAGAATTAAGGAAATAGAAGCATTGATAGGAACCTGTTGGGTGCAAACTTGCATTCACCCCTGAGAGAGCAATCTCAATATATTGTATTATCATGTCGATTCCGGTATCATTCTGTGCGCCTTTGAATTCTTTATTTTTCTCAATTTTACTTGTATTTTACCCTCATTATTGAGGGAGTTATGCGTGTTCTACTATGTACGCTATTTACGGGCACTTGTCCACGCACGACGCGACTAGCGTGGCCAGCTCCCTGGATTTGGAACCGGCAGCCTGGCTCAAACCTTCGATAGGGTCAAGGGCTGGCTGCAAGGTATATGTGGGTGAGACACGACCCGCGCAAGCCTCCCTCCTCAGTTATTGACTACACTGAGGAGGTGAGTTGTATAATATTATGTACAAAGCCTCAGGGCTAATTTCTCTTTTATTTCTTTTGTAAGATAAATTAAATAGGTATATTTTCCGAATATATACTCAGTTATTGACTACACTGAGGAGATAAATTAAATAGCTGCCTAAAGAATTCTTCAATCCTACTGTACTTGCTCATAATCTCATCAGAACCTCACTACTGGCACTTGTCGAGTCAACGCAGCTCTCCGTGTGCTTAGAGGCTAACCGGTGGTGGGCTATTTCCCAGGCACCTGGGCTGATTCCTCAGCCATGGTATCCGATGCATCAGTTGCCTTGGAGGTGCAGTTTGGGACATAGATTTGATCCCCTGGTCAAGGGAGAGTTGTTTTGATGGAAATCTAGTAGGCAATTCTGCAAATTCAGTAATGACTGAATTAGTAGTATTCTTAAAGGTCTTGAGGGTAATGAAGGTAGTGGGTCCAGTTTCTAGGGGCATGAACATAGGAAGTGAAAACATGGGAAGTAGTTTGATTCTGGATATACTGTCAGGCAATGGTACTGCCAACGATGTGTGGGCTGAGCGCTATTGCAAAGCTTCACAATGTTGGCAGGAATTGGCCAAGTCTTGAAGACTGATCTGGGTGGCTTGGCTTTAACATACTCATGTATTGTGCCCTACTTTCCATGTGTGCTACTGATTTTAGACAGAAGAAGTACCCGGGAGGGTGCCGAGGGTGCTAGCCCAAATAAGGACTTCAAATGGGAGAGAGGAGATAAGCAGGCTTATGCTAAGTTGATATCCAGAATGAGGAAGTATGTACATACATGCACTACTTATATAGGTTAAGAAGCAAGATGTGGAATAAGGAATGAAGAACAATAAGGTATGCAGAGCATGTGGGGGTATTGTTCACAATGATCAAGAATAGAATGAAGGAATGTAAATGAGAACAGAACAATGAAAATAGGATGATAGAAAGTGACCAAAATATAAAACAATAGGGTCATGGCTGAGGATAAAACAAGGACAAAATGTCCTGAAGTAGAACGGACCCAGGAATAAGGAGTAGATGGGTAGGATTAATGGATGATGAATGAGGAAGGAGTGGATGAGGGATGGGGATGGGGATGAGGAATGTGGATGGTGAATGTGCCAACCCAAGACTGTCATATCAAGTGACTTGTATATGGCTTGGTCACTTGCACGTGGATATAGACTGATTGCTCAGTCAGCAATGCCAAGTTACCGGTTACTCAGTACATATACTTGACATAACCGATCAATTTCATAGGACCCTGCTAGTTTATACAAAACTGCCAGGCCCAAGGTTGCAACCCTGAAATTGTTACTGGCTATCATTACCCGATGCTGATGCCTATATGACACCTCGAGTCCCCTCTCAAGCTGATTGTTGCTATATAAGATAACCCCCAGTTGTACATCATTTCTACCCCTTCCATCAGTACTATCCTGGGTGCCATTGTCACTGCACCTGTTGTAGCCAATGACAAGCTATATACCCACACCCTCTTACTTATTCCCAGTGCCTAGTACAGTTGCTACTGCCTGTACCCTTGCTCCCACATGGGCCAAAGTGTAAGATATCACAGGAGCAGGTGCTCTACCCAAGGGGCAAGAAGGATAATCCGATACTTCCTGTCCCTGTGCTGCTACCCAATATGAAGGGCCCTACACCAAAGTGATGTGGGTCCATGTTTGCCATATATCACATCACACTACTCACACTGTACAATTGCTGTGACTCACTTGACTCATGCCTACCATCTCTACTGTATGTATCATTATAGTAGTAGATACAGAACCACTATAACTCAATATCATCCCTGTTCTCGAATGCATCAGGCTACTCATCCTCTGTACTCTCTAATAACTCTACATTCTGGCTGCATCAACTGTTGTGACAATGATGTGGACTCCATATGCCAGGAATCCTGCCTCCAGCCATGAGATGCACACACCCAATCCAGGCCTCCCATGCCACTTCCTATCTCTCCACATTTTGGCAACCCCACGATTACTACCATTGCCACAGTATACTCTGGCCTATGTCCACACCTCTGAGCTACTGCACTTTTGTCTTCCATACTCCCATGAGTCTGTGGCCTGAAATCATGTATTCTCACATGTCTATCTTTGGTTTCCTCACAATTCCATAGCCCATAACCTACCCCCATGTTATGGCCCATGCCACCAATAAACCCACATTAATATCCACAACCACCTGCACCATTTCCGGGACCTTTCCGACCATTCAAAGCCTGAACAGTCGCTTTCCAAATTCTGTTGTATCAACCTGAGGTTCTGTCAAGCGTTAGTTACTGACGGACTTCGGTACTGCCGAAGGGTGTTGTCGAAAGGTCGGGCGGACTATGGCCAAGTCCTGCAGGCCAAGAGTAGTGGCGTTGGCTTCAATGTACTCGTGCGTTGTGCCCTACTTGCCGTGCATGCCACTGTATTTGCAATAGACAGATACTCGGGGGGATGCTGAGGATGCCGGCCCAAGTCGAGGACTTTAACAGAAGAGAAGAAGGTAGAAGGGCCTAAGCCTAGTCGATACCCAGAATGAGGAAATATGTACATGCATGTCCTACTTATATAGGTTAAGAAGTGACATGTGGAATAAGGAATGTGGGACAATAAGGTATGCAGAGCATGTGGTCATTGTCCACAAAAATTAGAATAAGGAATGCAACGTGGGGATAAAACAATAAAAGACAGGATAATAGAATGTGCCCTAGGATAGGACAATAGGAAATGCCTGATTATAAAACAAGGCTGTAGCCGAGGATAACACAAGGGCAGGAAGTCCCAAGGTGAGGCGGACCAAGGGGTGAGGAGTAGGCGTGGGATGGGAATGAGGAATGTGACCGATATGTGCGCCTAGCCGAGAACAACTCATTGAGTGGTTTGTACTTGGTTACTAATGGAGTATTTTAGTCGGTACCGCCGAGTTACCGGATCCTCGGTACGTGTACTTGACAGGTTCCGCAATCCCAAACCTCCGAAGATTCTGAGACCAAGGTTCCACTCCTTTGATAAATGACGTGCAGGATCATCGCATACCTCACTCCCTTGTTCTTCGTTCTGTATTAGCCCCTTGTACTCTTTCCTCCCCTTGTCTTTACTTGGCAAAGTTAGTACAAAGACTAGATACATGTATATAAGACACCAGTTGACTGGACTATTTGCCAGTATGAATATTGACTTAATTCTGTGTCATAGTTTCTGATTCAGTTCCGGTAAACTTTCCAACCTTCCAAAATTAGGGACAGACGATCGAGGAGGGCGCAACACATAAGTTGAAGCCAAGTCCCTGTGACCTCAAACCACTCAAACTACCTAATACTGAGAACAGTCCTAGGCCCCCGGCACTTCCTGTCTTTCTGCCCCTTTCCGTTTCTGTCCGTGAACCCACAACCTCTAGTCCCTCTGCCTTCAGAGTACGAACACCCTCTCAGAAACCATTTGGAACCTCTGGAAACCCTTCCGGATGTATCTAGCTAAGTGCCTGACATGCAGATTTAACACCCCACATGTCTGTTCCCCATATCCCTGCATGTCCATTCCCCATACCCCCACATATCCATTCTTTATGTCTATATGCGTCTGGGTCCTTGCAACTCCATGTCTCTAGGTCTCCATATCTCTAAGCTCCTGTGTTCTCATACCTCCATGTCTCTGTCTCTCTATATCTCCAACACTTCTATGTATGGAATGTCTAATAGTACTGCTGAATATCTAATAGGACTGCTGTACCCTAAAGAGGGGGTGAGTATACCCCTCTCACAGACCCTTTTTTGGAGATATGTCAAGGGCACCATATAGTAGAGAGGGGGTGAGCCTAGGGTTTCTGTTACAGCTGTAAAGCCTGGGAAGGCCAGATGAGCAGCTGTAAGCTCACAAGCCCAGGACCCTGATACCGATGCATAGCTCTGAGGACCAAGACTGGGGTTACTAGCCTCAGTGATGACCTAGGTACAGACTAAGACTTAGTCACAGGCTCAGACTCTAACCTAACCTAGAGGATGACCTGCACCTAGTAAGGACCTGTAGGTCTCTTAGCAATGACCCAAGCTTGGGCCAGATACTTAGCAGAGGGATCAATTTTTTTTCCTTCAGCATATCAAGGGTGCCATGTGATAGAGAGGGGGTGATGTCAGGGGACAACTCTTAGGGCCTATTTCCCTTTGTTTTATTTTCCTTATATTTTCTTTAATTTCTTCCCTTTCATCCTATTCCCCCTTTTGCTTATTTACATTACTGATTACTTCTCTACTGTTTGTACTTGTTATGACACAGTAGCTATATTGCTAGTGATTAGGTAAGGGGGTCATCCACTGGTTCTCTTTGGATCCCTCTACCTAAGTCTGATTAGAATCAGTACTAATGGAGAGTTGCCCTTACACTAGCCCCTAAGTGCACTTGAGTGAGGGGCCAATTACCAGGGAGCTGGACATGCCTATCCTCTCAAAGCAGAAGCAAATTGAGGCTAGTGCATGAGTAGTATACAATGAAAAATAAGAATAACTCACAAACTCTTCAATATAAAAATACAGAAAAATTAAGAAATTTTTAAAATGTAAAAGTGTACAGGTTGGCATCAAAATCAGTGAAAAACTTGAATATATTGTGATTGTCCCTCTCAGGGGTAGAGTGCATATATGCACCCTACATTGGTTACTTTTAAATTGGGATAGGATAGAAACACAGCTCAAATAAGGGTTGAATAAAATATAGAAAAATGGCAGGAAAATTCTAAAAGTATATGATTGATGATATGAACATATTAGGTAGCTATTCAACTACCTTTCAACTCAACTTAGCTCAACTGGATAGAAAATGACTCAGAAGTTACATATACAGTGACTCACAAAACTGAGTCAATGTTTGGTGCTTTTGGACTATTAATTGAATAGCTTTGAATTTAAAACATATATGAAAAATGTGTTGGTCCATCAAAGAAAGACTCTGATCAGGGCTATGCAGCCATTGAAAAATTATGTAATTCTGGTCAGGGGTGATGAAGATATGGGCAATTCAAATCAAGGGCTCATTGACTCAGTTTTGTGAGAGGGTATCAGAGAAATAGTAAGTTGCAATTCTAGTACTTGGTATTGCCCCCCTTGGCCTTAATTACTGCCTCAAGTCTTCTAGGCATACTCTCTATCAAATTCTGACACACCTCTGGTGGTATGTTATTCCATACCTCCTCTACTCTCTCCCAAATTTTCCAAACTCCCTTGGGTGGTGTTGGATACTCCTTAAGCCTGTTTTTTGCATGATCCCAGAGGTGCTCAATAGGATTCAGGTCTGGAGACTGTGCAGGCCAGTCAAGGAGAGTGATATTGTTGTTTTCCATCCAGTTCTTGGCCTTCTTTGACTTGTGCTTTGGGTCATTGTTCTGTTGAAAAATTACCTGTTCCTCAGGAAACCTACTTTCCTCCAGGCTGGGCAGCAGGTGGTCCTCCAAAATGGACACAAACTGATTAGCATCCATCTTCCCCTCAATCTCTACAAGCTGGCCAACACCATTCCATCCCATACACCCCCATACCATAATGTTCCCCCCTCTAAACTTGACTGTCCCCTGTACCTCTCTCTCATTCAACCCCTCCCCCTTTTGTTTCCAGACCCACTGCCTCCCATCTGACCCAAACCTGTTGATTTTGGTCTCATCTGACCAAATGACCCTCTTCCAGTCCTCTACAGTCCACTCTCTGTGCTTCAAAGCAAAGGCCAACCTCAGCTGTCTATGCCTTGCACTGAGGAAGGGCTTTTTCTTCTTCACCACAGCCTTGAATGAATGTTTCCTGAGGAGTCTTCTGACTGTTTCTGAGGAGACTGGGTGGGGGATAACTGTATTGATGTGTTTGGTGACCTGAGTAGTATTGGCAGCTCTGCCAGTAGCAATTTGTGATAAAATAGAATGTTGATCTCTAGAGGAAAGCTTGGGGGGACGACCTCCAGAAGAGCAGGGCTGGTTGGGATGGAGAGTTCTGAGAGTCCTGGATACTGTAGACTGGCTGAGGCCAAGTCTTGAGGCAATAGTGCGAGTGGAATGACCATGAGAGGCCAAGGAGAGGATGTTTTCTTTTTGAGCAGAGGAAGTGGGGTGCATTGGAGTGTAGTGAAGTTCTGGACATGTTGGAGGGGATTAAATACCTTAATTTGAGTTCTCATGAAAGATAAGGTTACCATAGTAACCATCTATCAAGGGTTGCATTTTAAATAATAGATGGAGCATCAGATTCTGATTGTTCTGACACCATCTCACAAAACTGTGTCAATGGGCCCTTGATTTGAATTGCCCATATCTTCATCACCCCTGATCATAATTACATAATTTTTAATGGTTGCATAGCCCTGATCAGATTCTTTCTTTGATGCACCAACATCTTTTTCATATATGTTTTACATTCAAAGCTATTCAATTAATAGTCCAAAAGCACCAAACATTGACTCAGTTTTGTGAGTCACTGTATGTGCATATATGTACTCTAACAGACTGTCAAGCACACGTACCGAGTGTCTGGTAAATCAGCAGTGCCAGCCGAGTACATCGGACTATGACCACGCCCAAGTGTCCAAGCTGCATGCAAATTACTTGGTGCACCAGTCTCGGCTTGGCACATCCACCCTCCACATCCCCATCCCCATCCTTTGTTTACTCTTCCTCATTCTACCAACCATTAAACCTACCCTGTCCGTTCCTTATTCCTCGACCTGCCTCACTTCAGGACATTTTGTCCTTGTTTTATCCTCAGTCACAACCATTGTTTTATAGTCAGGCCCTCCCTATTGTCCTATTCCTGGCCACATTCCTATTATTCTATCTTTTATTGTTCTATTTCCATTTGCATCCCTTTATTCTAATTTTACTCATTGTGGACAATACCCACATGCTCTGCATACCTTATTGTCCCACATTCCTTATTCCATATGTTGCTTCTTAAACCAATATAAGTAGGGCATGCATGTACATATTTCCTCATTCTGGGTATCGACTAGGCTTAGGCCCTTCTACCTTCTCCTCATCTGTTACGTCCTCTACTTGGGCTGGCATCATCGGCATCCTCCCAAGTATCCCATCTGTTGCAAATCAGTGGCACACATAGAGAATAGGGTGTAATGCACGAGTACATTGAAGCCAAAGCCACTACTTTCGGCCTGCAGGACTTGGCCGTTCCCGCCTGACATCTTAGCATTTCCGAAGCTTGACACAGACTTGACTCAGCTTGCTCAACAATGGCTTGAAAAACTGCTAAAATATTTGTACATATTATTTTCATTGTCACATATATTGTATACTTATAATAAAGCTTGTAAGTGTCATTAATGTTGATGAAAATAATATTTGCTTATGCCAACAGTTATTATTGGTGAATCTGACTAACAAAGGCCATTGGTATTACTGCAGTCATTCAGGTCACATTGCTACATGTTATATTCACAACATGTCAAGGTTATGACAGGTTCATCATATCAGGCATAGACACATTTTATCTCAGAAGCTGATGATAATATTCAGATGTCTCAAATATCATTCAGTGCTCCTGAAGATTCACTGGTCAGCCTTTATCTCCCATTCTTTCTCACACCCCTTTGCCTGAGTTCATCATGCATATCTGATCATCAGATTTGGTGGGAGCTGTTCTGTTCTATTTATTTAGTGAGAGCTTTTGTTCTCTTTACACCCCCATCAGGTGGGAGTGTTGGTTTACATAATATTGTGAACACTTAGAGGCACATATTTATGAGGCTTGTCTTAGCAACTATGTATACCCATTTGTGTCTAAGTCTTTCTCACTCTTACTTTTTTCCTCTACTGTGTTTGACAATAATTGAGTCTGTAATTTTAGGTTAAGAACTTTGAAATTGGAGTGGGAGCACCCCAAAGCCAGTTGCCCTCCAGCTCTACATTAATTTCTAAAACATCAAAAAGGGTATTTCCAAGTGCATCACACCAATCAAGTCTAATATTGGACATTCAAGGAAAGACTGGGACAGTCAGTGTTGAAATGACTGTGATGCTGATCAAGGACCGAGTGATAACAACTGTTTGTCTTGAGCAGAAGTCGTAGCTCATTGCAAACAATAATGGCCGAATTACTCAACAGTCGGCTGGCTTCAGTGAGCAACATGCCCAAACTCTGGCATCTTCAAAGACCTCCAGACTGAACATTTACTTTACATAAAGTTACTTGTAATGCATATAACACCTAGTGATGAACACAACATAAGCTGCCCAATTTTGAAAAATGTGAGAACTAGACAAGTGATATTGCAGGAAATTTGAGTGAGCTAACAACACATGGGAAATCACCTAATAGACTAGAGACATAGTGGTGTTCCTTTAACACGCACCAACTATTGTATTCAGGTTTGGTAAGAGCAATGAGTTACTTGTTCTTCAAACAAATACACTTGATAAAGTCAGCCTCAGAAGTCTTCCTATCTTAATAGAAGGGCCTTCCAGTTCCACTCGGAGGACGTTAATTGCGAGGCGGTGCCTAAATAATATGATACACGTCCAATTATAGTATCTATAACTTGTCCTCCTTACTAGGTTTCGTCTCCAGATCCTTGCCTTTGTCTATCGGTGGTTTGGCATCTGTCTTTCC
>QLPI01032044.1:0-10800 GCA_003314275.1 Chroogomphus rutilus
CATTAATGCTAGAAAAGAAAAAGAATGCAAAGGAGATCTGGGATACTCTGGTAACTGAGATGCCAAAGAAACCAAAGATGGTTGTCACCAGCATCCAGAGACAACTCCAGAACATGAAGTGCTCGGAGGATGATGATCTCAGAGAACACCTTGATAGGGCTCAAGATCTCTATGCAAGACTCAATGACATGGGAGCTAAGATCTCTGAAGAAGAATTCCTTGATATTATACTATCCTCACTGCCACCTTCCTATGAATCAGTCATGAATGCCCTCATGACATCTCTTGAAGAAGTCGGAAAGCCTTTGGATCCGGACAATATCATCCGGGTACTTAAATCACAATATGATAGGCGCAGGACATTGTCCCTCACTCATGAGGATCAAGGGTTCGTGGGTACTACAGATAAGAAGGCGCATATATGCACCAACTGTAAAAAGCTGGGACACACAATAGAGATGTGTTGGGCTAAAGGTGGTGGCAGGGAAGGCCAAGGGCATAGGCAGAAGAAAAGATCTAGATTCAAAAAGATAAAAGGAAAAGGAAAAGGAAAGGCCAAAGCCAATGTAGCTGATGAAGATGAGTCTTCCGGAGGAGACGATGACGGATCTATGGCATTCATCAATTATGATTGCGCCACCTTCATCAGAGACGGAACTGGCAACACTATTATCTTAGATACAGGAGCTAGTTCTCACATGACGCCTCATAAAAACATGCTTGAGAACTACAGAAGCTTCCCTACACCGCATACGATTTGAGCAGCCGACCAAGGCAGCTTTGATGCATATGGAAGCGGTCAACTCAAAATAACTACTAGGGTGAGAGGGAAAGCAGTCACATTGACATTGAAAGAAACATTATATGCTCCTAAAATCGCCTTCACCCTTATTTCCATAGGCCGATGTGATGATGCCGGTAACCGGACAGAATTTGCATCACAAAAATGCATAATAAAGAATTTGTCCGGCCATATCTTATTACAGGCACCTAAATTACATGGCCTATATTGTTTGGATAATCAGTCAACTCAACATTCCACTAAGCTATGCTTAACCGCCATCGAGACACATCGCAGGCTTGGGCACATATCTTACAAGACCCTTAAGCGCCTGATGGATCGTGGCATGGTTTACGGCCTAGAGCTATCACAGGCTAGAGACAAATTCACCTGTGATGCGTGTATTAAAGCTAAGATTACACACAAACCGCTCCCAAAAGAATCAAGTGAGCGCTCAAAGAAAATCAGTGATAAAATATTTTCCGATGTATGGGGACTGGTGAGACATATCACAATCGACAAAAAGTCTTACTATGTTTCCTTCAGGGACGATCACTCAAGGGAATCAGTGCTCTACTTAATGAGCACTAAGGATCAAGTCTTTGCCAAATACAAATTGTATGAGGCAATGATGCTTTGGCAGAGGAATGCACGCATCAAAACACTCCTCTCAGATAGAGGGGGTGAATATACAAGTGCTGAATTTAATAACTACCTAGACAAGCAAGGTACTCGACACAGATATACTGTTCATGACACCCCAGAACAGAATGGAGTCGCCGAGCGCCTAAACCGCACATTAGTCGAAAAGACCCATGCAATGCTTCTAGATTCCAATCTCCCTAAGTCATTATGGGGATATGCCATACAGCATGCCAACTACCTTAAAAATTGCATGCATACACGATCTCTACCAGACAAGATGCCCTATGAGATGATTCACCATCAGAAACTGAACTTACAAGATGCTCACGAATGGGGGATGGACGTCTATGTCAAAATCAGACAAGATGATAAATTGCTACCTAGAGCCAAGAAAGCTAAGTGGATCGGTCACTCTGCTCAAAGCGACGGCCATTGTATATATTGGCCGGATAGTCGACAGGTATCTGTGGAGCGAAATATTATATTTGAGGCACCAAAATTGCCTTCAATCACTCCTATTTTACCTACAGATGATCGCACAATTATTGGGCCAAAGGCCATCAAATATAGGCCCATACCACCCACGCCGGCACCTATTCAGGCGCCAGTACCGTCACGTGACCTACGGTTGGGTGAGAGCCGCATAGAAGAAATAGTCGAGCGCACACCAGAGAGAGACTTGGAAAATATACAACCGAGTCAAACAGACGTGAGCAGTCCTAAGGATGCACATACAAATCTTACCACCCTCGCTTGCGAAGACATTGGGGATAATGTACTCAATGATATCGCACATAATCCTGATTTTTATATTCAAAAGAACAAGAGCGAGAGAGATGTATGCGACTACCTAGCAATAAGCGCCGAACCATTAAATGCCGATGAAGATGATGTTGCATATCTATCAAATGATTTGCAATTGCCTATAACGACTAAAGATGCCCTTAGTAATCCTACATGGAAGACAGCCATGGACACTGAGATCCGATCGCAAATCGACAAAGACACCTGGGAACTCACTAAACCCCCTCCGGGTGTGAATATAGTCGGTAGCAAGTGGACTCATGTGATGAAACATAATCAGAAGGGTGATGTAGTACGTGCAAAATCAAGGCTCGTTGCTCAAGGCTTCACACAAACTTTTGGAGTCGATTACGACGAGACTTATGCACCAGTTGTTCATATGACATCTTTACGCATTATATGTGCAATAGCGGCTAGAAATAATTGGCCCATACATCAAATGGACGTAGACGTTGCATATCTAAATTCACTGCTCGAGGAACCTATCTATATGCGCAAGCCGCCTGGATATTTTGAGGAACAACATGAAAACATATTATTGCTGAAGAAATGCATATACGGGCTCAAGCAATCGGGCAGAGAGTGGTATAAGTGTTTGTTGAATGCCCTTTATTCTATTGGATTTACAAAATCAGCCTCAGATGCTGCAGTATTCTATAGACATCGGGCAAACGACTATGCCATCATTGGAGCTGCCATAGATGATCTCACCATCACTGCTACGGACGATTCTATATTGCGAGGCATCAAGGAAGATCTTGAAGCCATCTTTAAGATGAAAGATCTTGGAGAAATCCACTGGCTCCTTAACCTGAAGATCGAACGGGATAAAACAGCCAGAACGATCAGGTTCTCCCAAGAAGCATATATTGACAAGATACTTGATCGATTCAACCTACAAGACGCCAAAACGCATACCACTCCATTGGATCCTACTTCTAAATTATCTAAAGAACAATGCCCGACTACTGAAGCCGACAAGAAAAACATGGAAAAGATTCCTTACCAGCAGGCGATTGGTTCACTCATGTAGGCAGCAGTAGCTACCCGTCCAGACATTTCATTCGCTGTTTCATTATTATCACAGTTTCTAGAGAACCCGGGAATTTCTCATTGGAATGCAGTTAAAAGAGTATTTAAGTACTTAAAAGGCACAAAAGATAAAAAATTAGTCTTAGGGAAGAGTCAAGATGGCCTAGTAGGATACTCGGATGCCGACTGGGCTTCACAAGACCACAGACACTCAATATCGGCCTACATATTCCAAATTGACTCCGGGAGCATCTCATGGAGCTGTCAGAAACAGACGATAGTGGCACTCTCATCTACCGAAGCAGAATTTATTGCTATGACTCATGCCACAAAAGAAGCCATTTGGCTCAAGAACTTCATAACCGAAGTTTTCCAGCCCATTAAAAATCCTATTAAAATATATGCTGACAACCAATCAGCTATTACTATAGCTTACGGTAATCAGCAACACTCGAGGACCAAACACTTCGATATACGACTCTATTTTATCAGAGATACAATTGAGGGGAAGAAAATTACAATTGAATATCTCCCGACCGATCAAATGCTCGCAGACATCCTCACAAAGGGTTTGCCAGGACCCAGAGTGAAGATTCTCACCGAAAAACTCGGCATATATTGAGCTTGAGGGGGCGTGTAGGGTGTTAACTTGCATCTCACCCCTGAGAGACCAACCTCAATATATTGTAATAATATATCGATTTCTGTATTATTTTGTGCGCTTTTAAATTCTCGATTTTTCTCTCGTTTATTTGTATTTTTACCCTCAATATTGAGGGAGTTATTCATTTTCTACTATGTACGCTACTTACGGGCACTTGTCCATGCATGATGCAACTAGCGTGGCCGGCTCCCTGGATTGGGACTGGCAGCCTGGCTCAAACCTTCGATAGGGTCAAGGGCTGGTTGCAGGGTATATGCGGGTGAACCACAACCCGCGCATGCCTCCCTCCTCAGTTGTTGACTACACTGAGGAGGTGAGTTATATAATATATTGTACAAGCCTTTAAGGCTAATTTCTCTATTCTTTTTGTAAGATAAAATAAAATAGGTATATTTTCCGAATATACAAGGAGTTGTTGACTACACTGAGGAGACAAATTAAAATAGATTGCCTATAAATTCTTCAAACCTACTGCAATTTGCTCATAATCTCATCAGAGGTTTCTCCTTCCATTCCTTTATAACCAGCCCACCTGACTAGGTATCTGAGTTGGCAGCCATGGCGTCGGTCGATTTTTGAATCCAGGATTTCTGCTATTTCATACTCCGGTTCCCCGTCAATTCGATTGGTGGTTGAGGAGGTACCGTTCGACCAGGGAAGGTGTTGAAGGTTGATGGTTCCAGCATGGATATGTGGAAGACAGGGTGAATTGACTGCATGTTTGTTGGGAGATAGAGGGTATAGGATACCAGTCCCACCTGAGCTATGACTTCATAAGGGCCTAGGTATTTCTCAGATAGTTTCTGAGATGGTCTTGTGGTCCAGATATTGTCTGATTTGAGGAAGACTCAATCCCCGATCCTGACTTCTGGTGCTTGAGTGTGGTGTCGATCTATGGAGGCAGCATATTGTTGCTGGGAAGTAGCTATGTTTTCGCAGAGTTCCTAGTGTAGCTCGTCCAGATTTACCGCAAAGTTGCATGCCCTGGAGGAGGCTAGGTCTTGCTTGGGGTAGAAGGTGATGTCTGTGTGATAACCCTTATTGGCAAAGAAGGGAGAGATTCTGGTCATGGCATTGGGAGCATTGTTGTAGGTGAACTCTGCAATCAGGAGGAGGTCTGCCTAACTGCAGTAGACCTGGAGGTACTGCTCCAGGGTCTGGTTCATCCATTCCATCTGGCCGTCACCCTCTGGGTGGTAACTAGAGGTAAAGTGCAGTTTCATATCCAGGGCCTTCCTCAGGGACCTGAAGAAGGAGGATATGAACTCTGTTCTGCCATCTGAAGTGACATGTGATGGGACCCCACATTTGGAAAACACATGGAGTACGAATAACTTGGCCAGAATGGGAGCTGTGATGGTGTCATGGGTGGGGATAAAGATGGACTGTTTGTTGAGTCGGTCTACAATGATGAGGATAGAGTTGAAACCAGCCGACGGGGGTATTTTTTCAATGAAGTCTATTGAGATGGAGTTCCACAGACATGTGGGGACTGGCAGCTGCTTCAAGAGGCCATATGGTTGATGTCTTTGTGATTTGGTGTGCATGCATGTTGTGCAGGATTTGATGTAGGATTTGATGGTTTTTTGGAGCTCGGGCCAGATGTATTCCCATCTAATGAGATCTAGTGTTTGATTTTGTCCGAAGTGTCCAGAAATGGGGTGGTCGTGTTTGTTCTGTAAGACTTGTAGGCGAAGGTCTCTGCTATCAGGCATGTAGATATGTTGGGTAAGGAGGAGGAGGCCATCTGGTGAGGCTGACCATTTCCTGTTGGGGTTGTCACACTTTCCTGATGTTTCTGCATCACTCCGGGTTGCTGTACAGATATTGTTATGGAGTCATTCTGTGTCCATAATTGTGACTGCTTGGAGCATGGGGGAGTATAGTGATGTAGCCCGCAGGGATGAGACTAGTTGTTCCATGGTAAATACAGGCCGAAGGTTGTGGGGGTTGACTGTAGCATAGCTGTTTCCCCCTTCCTTCAGGTAGACATCCTATCATATAGTCAGTGTGTCCGGTTTGGCTCCGAGGTGCCTGGGGTGGAAGCAGATGGTCCTGTTGAACTGTGAGAGGTATTCCAACCAACAGACCTGCCGGCGAGTGAGGAGCTTGGTTGTCGAGAAGTATTCCAGGTTTTTATGGTCTGTGACTATGTCAACAGGGTCAGGGGACCCTTCTAGGTAGTGTTGCCAGGTTTTGAAGGCTTCATAGATTGCAAGCAGCTCCTTATTATGCACGTCATAGTTCAGTTCTGGGGGTGTGAATGTCCGAGAGTGAAAGGCGATTGGATGTATGTCATTGTCCATGGGGGAGACTGTCGATAAGATGGCTGTGAGGGCATAGTCAGAGGCGTCTGTCTCAATGATGAGGCAGGAACCAGGAATCCACTGGCTCAGTACAGGGGCCATTTTAAAGGCTTTTTTGAAGGTTTCGAAAGATGTCCTGCAGTTATTGGTAAAGTTCCATAGTGTGTCTTTCCATGTCAAATGGGTTAGCAGGATCATGATTTTGGAGTAGTTGAAAATGAAGCGTCTGTAGAAGTTTGCAAATCTGAGGAAGGACTGGACATCCTTGACCTTGCGCAGTTTGGGCCAGTCCTGAATTACTTTAATTTTGTCGTTAGCCATGGTGAGGCTGTTTGGGGACAGAATATATCCTAAGTATTCTACAGTGTCAGCATGAAACTGGCATTTGTCTACATAGGCATAGAGGTGATTTTTTTGAAGTTGCTTCAGAAATTTGCATACATGTTTCCTATGTTCTTCGAGGTTGTCGGAGTGTATTAGGATGTCATCCAAGTAGACCAGTACTGATACATTGAGTAGGTTGGAGAAGATGTCATTCATGAGGCATTGGAAGGCAGCCAGGGAGTTGCTTAGTCCAAAGGGCATAATGCACCATTCAAAGGATCTGTCTCAGGTGCGGAATGCAGTCTTCCATTTGTCGCCTTCTTGAATGCGGGTGAGGTGATAGGCGTGTCGTAGATCTATTTTTGTGAAGATCTTGGCATTGCGGGGTCTGTTGAGTAGGTCAGAAATGTGGGCAATGGGTACCGGTCCTTTTTTGTGATTTTGTTGAGTCCTCTGAAGTTGACACATAGTCAGAGGGAACCGTCCTTTTTCTGGGCAAATAGGATGGGTGCTCCGCCTGGCAATCAGGATGGGCAGATAAAACCCATGGATACATGTTTGTCTATAAATTCTCGCAGTGATTTTAGTTTGCTTTTGGACAGGGAGTAGATTGGGCCAAAGGGAGGAGAGGTTCCCTTGTCGAGCTCTATTCTTAAGTCATAGGGGCAGTGCGAGGCCAAGGTGTTGGCTTTTTTTTTGCTGAAGGCATCCCTGAATTCATAGTAATCACCTGGGATATTGGTTAGGTCTATGGGACCGTCTTTATTCCTATCCAGATTGGAAAGGAGAAGCTGGAAGGTCTGGGTACCCTCCATCTTTAAGATGCGGGCAAATGCTGCCGCATTGACCAGTGCAACTTTAGGTATGATGAGCGTTTTCTTTGGAGGGTCGGATGAGCGTCATGTGGGGGCTGTGGGTTGCGGTGGTTTGGCAGGGTTGGATGGTAGCAGAGTTCTGAACAATATACTACCCAATGCCCAGTCAATTGATGGATTGAAGCAGGTGAGCCAGTTGTGTCCTAGTACTACCAAGCAACTTGAGTCTAACAGAGTTACAAAGAAGGTTATGGAGTGTTGTTCCCCTTGGGGGAACTGGATCAGGAGTTCGATGGTTTTGCGTATCGAAGAATTGGAGGAACTGTCGAAGAGTCTCAGCGGAATTGGTGTTATGTTGTGGTGCTAGAGGTTGTGTCTCAATACCAGTTCCAAATCAAGAAAGCAGTATGTTGACCCTGAGTCAATGAGGGTTTTCAGGCTGTGGCCTGGCAGGGAGTTTGAGGTCAGTTGAATAGTTAGCGAATTGGGGCTTGAGAGGGCAGACAGGTTGAGCCTAAGCTCTGTTAGGGTGTTGATGGTCCTAATGTCTCCCATGGTCGGGGCTGGGGTCTTCTCGACTTTCCTTGTAGTTGTAGCAGCGTGTTCTATGGCAGCTGTGGAGAAGGGTTTAGGGCACTCCTTTGCTGCATGACCCTCCTTGCCTCAAAAGTCCTTGTTCAAGAGAGTGCTGTCATTCATGCGAGGTGAGTTTCCCATCTCTACCAAGTTTGGGCAAGTGTTGGCTGTCCGATATCTGGTTTGTTTCCCTGGCTTCTTCTGATTTCCATTCCCAGTATCGGGTGTCGATGGACCACAATAGAAGACAAAGTTGTGGTAGGGAAGGAGGTTTCCCTACCCTGGATATCTCGTCTTTGATCCTTCTGGGGAGTCCCTTGTAAAACTGGTGGCAGAGAGCAGAGTTGTCCTAGCATGTGCAGGCAGCGAGACAATTGAATCTGACGATGTAGTTTGTGATGCATTGGTCATCGTGCATGTGGAGCTCCTCAAGGTCATTTTCAGCCTCTCCTTCTGGGTCATGGGGGCCAAAATTGGTTTTCAGCTCGGAGACAAATTTGTTACGGTCATAGAGCCAGGAGGGTTCATCGTGGTTGGTGAGAGCTGGCTCGAAGGATACATTGGTCAGGTATGACAATGTGTAGGTCACCTTGGAGCTATCAGAACTAAAGTCATCAGGGCAATCTCGGAAGATCAGATTGCATTGTATTAGAAAGGCTTGTAGTTTCCTTGGGTTGTACCCATCGAAGGGGTCCGGGTTCTGGATTTGTGTGGGAGGGGTCACTTTCCTGGAGGTGGAGAGGCTGTTTGCCAACAATGTGATTGCTCTGACGAGGTTTGTTGTGTTACTTGGGTGATCTGGGAGGATCTGAGGTGTGGGGGTTTTGGAACCAATGGGTGGTAGGTTCTGAGAAACGGGCACACAATGGAGGAAGGGTCTGGTGAGGCTTCGTAGGAATTGGGCCCAAGTCTTGTCTCTCATGATGATCAGGAGTGTGAGTACGAATATACTGTTAAGATCACATATCAGGTGCTTAGCGAGATGCTTCTAGGATTATTTCCAGTGATTATGAATGGTTTCCAGAAGGTCTCATTCTTTGGATGTCCAGAAATCAGAGGTGAGTTTGGATGGAAAGTGCGGAAGGATGGAAGCACCGGAGGCTTGATACTGTTCTCAGTATTAGGTAGTTCGACTAGTCGTTTGAGTGGTTTGAGGTCACAGGGACTGGCTTCAACTTATGTGTTGCTCCCTCCTCGATCATCTGTCCCTAATTTCAGAATGTTGGAAAGTCATGGAAATGAATGGAACTATGACACAGAACTAAATCGATATTTGTACTGGTGAATAGTCCAGTCGACTAGTGCCTTATATATATGTATCTATCCTTGTACTATCTTGTGCTGAGTAAAGACAAGGGGAGAAGGAAAATACAAGGGGGCTATTGGAGGGGCAAAAACAAGGGGATGAGGTACGCGATGATCTTAAGTTTGTTTGCATGTGGACCCTTGATTTTCGGAGTCATGGAAAAAGAGTCAGGATTGGAAGTCATGGGTTTCTGATTGGAACCGTGGAAAGGTTGTTTGGGAAGTGGTCTGAGTCACGGTTCATAACACCTAAGAAGGTCCCTAAGAAGGTGCCTCAGAAGAAGACCACCTGTATCAACAGCCATCCAAAGACGTTCCTGATTGGGTTTTGGAGCCTGGTCGGGTATGCAAGCATTGCTCCCATTGGGGAGTCCCTTGCATATGGCCTGCTTCAGGGAAGGAGACGTCTTGTTTTGTTTGTATGGAGTGGAAGGTGAAGTACAGGGAGGAGGAGGATGAGGAGGAGGGGATAGACAGTAAGGGAAAGAGAGGGAGGGGTGTGTCAGAGGATGGTGTGGGTCCGAGGCTGAAGAAGAGGAAGTTGGAGGTGGTGATAGAGGGATCATCTTGAGGTTCAGACACCTCCGGAGCCAACTTAAAGGAGGTGGTAGAGGAGCTGCAGGGATTGAGGTGGGATGTTCAGGACATCCACTAAGAAAACAAAAGGATTGCTGATGCCTTAGTTCATATGAACAAGCTCCGAATGATTGAGCAGGCTTGGTAATTCAATTGGTTGTAGAACACTGATGACCAGTGGGGGAACGTCCCAAGGGAGACCTGGAAGGGGAAGGGAAAGGAGAAGGAGACAGAAAAGGGCAAGGAGAAGAAGGTGACCTTGGGCTTCTGTTCATAGGCACAGGTCATATGTCTTGGTATACTTGCCAATGTACCGAGACATGTGAGGCCACCAATAGTTTCAGAAGACAAGTTCAATGGTCTTCCAGTGACCAGGGTGCCCAGCTATCTTAGAGTTGTGGTGGTGGGCTACGATCTGTCATTGGAGGCCTCCCACATCTGGGACATACACCTTGCCTTAGAAGGTCAATAGTCCATTGGCCTCTGCCCATTCAGCCAAAACCAATGATCTCTCTCCTGCTTCTCACAGCTTCCTCACCACATCCGTCATCTCATCCTCTAGGACCCCTTCACTTAGCACCTGCTTCAGTTCTTGGGAGATTCCCTGCTCTTCTCCCTCCAGTGCCACCCCTTTGAGTGCCAGTGCCTGGATTTTGAACAGCTCAGGCCAAAGCAAGACCAGGTCGCTATTGTCACTTGTTCCTGATCCATGGTCCAACCAACGCAAGAGCACATCGGACTTCCCCATCATTACTCCTGAGTGGTGCCACAGATCGAAGTTGAAATGTGAGAGGTAGAGGGACCAATGGGCTTGTCATTGGTTCAACTTTTTCGAAGATTGGAAGTACTCTAGATTCTTATGGTCAATCCAGATTTTGACTCAGTACTCGGCACCCTCTAAGAAATGCCTCCACTCTTCCAAGGCCTGGATGATTGCAAGCATCTTGTCAAGCGTCGGGTACTGACGGACTT
>QLPI01032204.1:0-12151 GCA_003314275.1 Chroogomphus rutilus
AGTATGGGGTAAAACCCGCTCCTAAAATCATGGGAATATTTATGTATCTTCCTCATAGTGTGGGGAGTCCTGGTATGGAGTCTCGTGTTGATTGGGGAATTGTTGGGGGAGATAATGGATGTTTAGTGTAGAATATATATATAAAATAACTCAATGGTCCCTGGTTCTAACACACCCCTTCAAACTTGTTTGGTCCAATGCCTGAGTGTATTGGCAAACGAGTTTGCTTATAATAGAACCACTGTGATGATGTTCTGGGTGAATAGGAATTGTTGTGGGGATGTGTGGCAACTGTGCATATATGCACCCCTTGAACGTGTGCAGGGCTTGTAGAGTCTGAAATAAAACTTGCTCCCTCTCTGGAGGCTTTCTCTATATGTTCCCCTCGAAATAAGTGCTAGTTACATTGCGCCTATCTGCAAATATAAAACATTTTGTTTCCAGCTGCATCCGGCGGCTTGAAAACCTCTCGGACATGTCGCGTTCCATGTCTGATGGTTGGGAAAGGGTACTGTGTAATGCATGGACGAGGGGGTGCAGGTTGCTCTATGTGGGTCGACTGGGAATATGCCGTGAGTGAGTTTTCGGCGAGTATACGCCGTCGCGCAGGTCGTTGGTCTTGTGCGTTCTCGTGCTGACTTGGCGTCTCATGTGTGCTGACCGTGTGCATTTTTATCCCGCGTTTCTGCAGGTAACTTGGTAGCGAAAACGTCCTGCAAAATAATATCGCCGCTGCGTACCCGTATGCACGTGACTCAGTCACGTGATCGTTCACCGGATGTTCCGCGTCATCCGCCATCGTCTCGTTCGATGGCGGTGGCGATCCTGAGCTAAAGCTATAGCTAGGGTTCTGCTGGCCGTACGACGACTTCAAGATGTCGTTATCTATAGTCCCTATGTGGGTACGCGCTGCGTCCGGCCGCCTCGACGTTACGACTGGTCCCGCGATCTCTGTGGACAGTTCGGCGGTCTGCCTCGATGGCTCCGCCTCGACGACGATCTCGACTATGCATGGTGGCCTCGCGTGTTCAATACGCGTCAATGCGCCGGTCGGCTGCCCCTCATTTTCGTCATGCGCCGCGTGTGCGCTCGCGTCCGGTTCTTTCACTGCGGTACGCGGCTTCTCCTCCTCGCGGCTCTTTGGCGACAATATGGCGGCGTCTTCGATCGGCGTGGGGTATGCGACCGGCGATGTGGCAATGGTTGTTCGATCTACGTCCGGCCCCCCAACCTGCAGTCCCTCGTTTGACATGGGACATGGGACCGGCGGCCTTAACGGCTCGCGTGATGATGGGTAAGTCGTCAGTGTTGTTTCATCCACCCCTTCACTGACGCTCCTCTCCATCGCTTCCATGAAATCTCCTTCCATGTCTCCATCCTTCTCCTCTCTCTCTCTCTCTCGTCGTTCCATTCCGGCTTGCAACATTTCTGGCTCTGGGTGCGCGATATTCTCTGTCGTAAAATATGGCAATGTGCATTCGTATCCGGGCCCTGGTGAGGTGCCGTCGCCAATTGCGCGGTATGTCCTCCCTTTGTTAACCGGTGTCGTTTGTGCACTGATTGCCTCTTTTGTTTCTTTTCCTGTGATCGCTTTCTGCCCATCCTCTTGTTGCTGCTTTTCCTGCCGGTCCGTCTGCTCCCCTTCCATCTGTCGCCCCTGCTCTGCCTTCTCCTCTAACTCCTGCTCCTCTATCCATTTCCTTTCATGCTCATCCCACTCCTCCTCTGTTCTTCCTATCTCTTCCTTCTCGGGTATGCCCTCTGACTTCTGTATGGCTGGGCTCGTTGATACGGCTGCGTAATACGTCTGTGGCTGTGGGATGGCGATGTTCGGCTGGCTTTCTACTCTTTGTGGCGCGGCTACTGCGGTGAACGAGTACGTCCTTCCTTGCTTCGAGTTGTAAACGATTACTGATCCGTTTTTGGACAGCTTGACGTGGTCTCGTGCGAAGGTGAGCTCAGCATTCCTCTCTGTCAGTCGCTCGACTGACAACACGTTCCTGGCTCGTTCCGGCGTGTAGATCACATTGGTGAGCGCTACGTTTATGTCCAGTATACCACTATGCTGATCTGACAACAGTGTGATCCTCACTGTGCCGATATAGGTATTGGGATCGAGGTAAGTGAATAGCTCGTAGTCCCCGCATGTGTGGTTTGTCGCTGACAGGTCTAATAGCCATGTATGCGGCTCCGTCTCGACTCCAGGATAATGGTAAGTGCTCTGCATGGTAGTCGGACTCGGATCGGTAGATGGAGGAATATGTATGCCTTGTAGTTGTAGTGGGGGTGTGAGGGTGATTTGGAATATAATGATTCCCGGGTGTCTTTTAGACTCTGTGTGAATACACCTGTGATATAAATGGAAAGAAAATTCCCTCTGCAACTGGCTGGTTCAATCTGTAGATGCAATGAGACTCTTAATCTGTAGATTAACCTGAGACTCTTAATCTGTAGATGGGTCTGGCAGATAGGGTTTCCTGGGGTTTTCCCGCGCTATTATATCGGAGAGTCGTTGGGACAAATAGGATAATAATCCTATGGAATTTCCTATGATTTTAGATATATTTATCTATAGGAAATATATTGCTCTAAGGCAATTCTGCTGGGAGGTGAGTCCCGGGTTTACTCTCCGCTTAGGCGCCGTACCGGGAATCCGGCCTGGGCGCCAAAGCGTCGGTTTAACGATTTGTGGTCCTCCCACAAGTTAGATATAATATGTAGTAATGTATAATATTATATATGTGTTGGAAACCCAACTGTGACCCGGCCTTGCTGTACGACGAGTGTCTGGTGTTCTAGTCCTAAATAGGAAACTGCGCTCGGCGCTTAACCTTCCGGTTCAGCGTGAGGCAAAGTATTTAAGTATAGCCTAAAGGCTAGTGCGATGGGGGGCAACGATACAATGATAATTGCTTGCTTTACTAGTACAAACTACTAGTACTTTATATAAAGTAGGAATCCTAATTATAAGTGAAAACTTCACGGAGTGAAGTTAGAAGCCGGCCTAATGCGGCCGTGCGCGTGCTACACCCGCATATATGCGGTGGGAATGATATAGAGGAAAACTTCACAGGGGAAGTGATAGAAATAGAAAACAATAGACTGAATAGAAATCCACATGCCAGTATATCTCCTTCCCAACGTGTTCATGAGGTGAGCCGGCCCTTGGGGTAGGTATGGGGCCGGGTAGAGAGTATGGGGTAAAACCCGCTCCTAAAATCATGGGAATATTTATGTATCTTCCTCATAGTGTGGGGAGTCCTGGTATGGAGTCTCGTGTTGATTGGGGAATTGTTGGGGGAGATAATGGATGTTTAGTGTAGAATATATATATAAAATAACTCAATGGTCCCTGGTTCTAACAGTCCATGTACCAAGGTCCCGGAGATTTGCCAGTGCCGACCGAACAACCATCCTACATCCATGTACAAGTGTCCACGCCGCATGCACGTCACTTGATACCATATTCTTGGTTCGGCACATCCGTCATACTATCCATCCGTTTCTCGATCCACCCCACCTCGGTACCTCCTACCCCTTGTGTTATCCTCGGTTACAGTCATTGTTTTATACTCAGCCACTCCCTATTGTCCCATCTCGAATCACAATCCTATTATCCTGTCTTTTATTGTTCTATCCCCGCTTTGCATTCCTTGTTCTAATTTTGTTCGTTGTGGACAACAACCACATGCTCTGCATACCTTGTTGTCCCACATTCCTTATTCCACATGTCGCTTCTTAACCTATATAAGTAGGACATGGATGTACATACTTCCTCATTCTGGGTATCGACTAGGCTTAGGCCCTTCTACCTTCTTCTCTTCTGTTAAGTCCTCGACTCAGGCCGGCATCTTCAGCATCCCCCTGAGTATCTGTCTGTTGCAAATACAGTGGCATGCACGGCAAGTAGGGCGCAACGCATGAGTACGTTGAAGCCAACGCCACTACTCTTGGCCTGCAGGACTTGGCCATAGTCCGCCCGACCTTTCGACAACACCCCTCGGCAGTACCAAAGTCCGTCAGTATCTGACTCCTGACATTCCTGGGGTTTTCCTGCACTACTATATTGGAGATTTGGTAGGACAATGAGGGGAATGATTCTCTAGATTTTCCTATGAATTTAGATGTGTTTATCTAAGGAAATATATTGCTCTGTAGCAATTCTACTGGGAGCTGAGTCCCAGGTTTACTCTCCGCTTAGGCACCATACCAGGAAACCGGCCTGGGCGCCAAAGTGCCGGTTTAACAATTTGTGGTCCTCCCACCAGTTAAATATAATATGCGGTGATAGAATATAATATATAGTGATGTTGGAAACCCAACTGTGACCCGGCCTTGCTGTACGACAAGTTTGTGTTGTTCTACTCCTAAATAGGAAAGTGCGCTCGGTGCTTAGGCAAGGATATTTCAGTGTAGCCTAATGGCTAGTCTGGTGGGGGCAAGAACTATGGTTATAATTCCTTGTTATACTACTACAAAGTGGTCATATCTTATATAAAATAGAAGACTTATTCATAAGTGAAAACTTCACGGAGTGAAGTTAGAAGCCGGCCCAATGCAGCCATACGCGTGCTACACCCGCATCTATGCAGTGGGAATGATATAGAGGAAAACTTCACAGGGGAAGTATAGAAATAGAATAGAATTAAATATAAACTGAATGAAGAAACCACATGCCAGTATATCTCCTTCCCAACATGTCCGGATGAGGCGAGCCGTCCCTTGGGGTAGGTATGGGGCTGGGAGGACAGTGTCATGGAAAACGCGCTCCTAAATTCATGGAAATATTCGTGTAGGTTTCTTGTAGTGCATAGAATCCTGGTGTAGAGTGGAGCTTTGATTGGGTGATTATTGGGGGAGATAATGGGCTTTTGGTGGTAGGAAATATGTATAAATGATTAAGATAATGCCTGGTTCTAACACCCATATGATGAACAATATACAGAGAGAGGAATTACTTGCAACACAGAGTTGAAACAAATCTCAATTCACATACGGTGATAGTCAATCTCCCAGAGAAGTATGGAGGGTGGCAGACAAGCCACGATAGCGTTACCTGTAGGGAAGAGAACGAGAAAGCACGCAGACAGATGTATGGAGAAAATAACAGCTATGATATCCAGAACATTATCATCAATGTCACTGCTGACTAGAAGTTGTGTGTTGAACACACCCCAGCTCGAGTCCATAGGGCTTGTTTCTTTTTGAAAGGCCCACGAATATGAGCCCTAAAATCGAGCCTGACCTGCATGGTGAGAAAGACTGGGGTTAATGATCACTGTTGAGGATACTGGTACTATGGTGCATATTTACCTTGATGAAAAACATAGCGGTGTCTGTCATCACCTGAGAACCGGTGGTAAGTGCAGCTTGAATTAGCCATTCCATTTCTAAGCGGATAAATGGAATTAATGATCCAATGCTCATAAAACCGTTGGATGTGGTAGATGAACCCCTGCGATATAATCTGACATACTCCTGCCAAGTAACTAATTCTGGGGAGTATGGTAGCATGTAGCCAACCAAATTGAGAAAACGATAGCGGAACAAACGCATGTCATGTAGAAATTGAGGAAAATTAAATCACGCCTAGGTTGTCGTAGGAGTGTAGAGACCATGAGGAGGATCGGGAATCACATGTGACCACGAACTATCTGAAATGCAAAGTATACGGATTCTTCTTGACTGAGCTCTGAATACCTGCACAATAAATAGATGAAGGTATTAATTCTATGTTCGCGTACGGTCAACTGTAGAATTCAATTATTCAAAACAGCCGTTTCTTCCAGTGTAAGTTGGAGTTGCAGATTTATCACTGTGGTTCCATAAACTTTCACAAATGTCTCTGTAGACTATGTAGCAAGGTGTCAGATATATTTCATGAAGGCTATAAGAGATCCAGGAAAGCCAACACCTTTAAATGAATTCTGTGTGTATCTCAAATATTTACTAGGGAAATCGTCTGCGCAAAGAAAAAACTCAGCTATCCTCAGCATTTGACTGTTGGAATATTGCCGTGAACTCAGAGAAGGAAAAATGCACATCTCTAATTCATAGTCCTGATTTATATGCGCAGACACACACTCCAGCATTTGCCAGTGATCGAAGCAACTCGATAGTTAGGAATGGTTAGATTGAATGCCTTTGTGCCTTCGGGACAAGGGGCTGACAACTGATCTTAACATGGGACTGGGTATTCTCAAGATGATGCTTACATTGAATGCCTTTGTGCCTTCGGGACAAGGGACTGACAACTAATCTTAACATGGGACTGGGTATTCTCAAGATGATGCTCACGTGTGCACTTGGAAAATTGACTGACCGTTTCAGGGACAAAGAGCAATAATGCAGCGATCCAGATCATGGTAGCCAGCGGCTGAGAGAGGAGAAGAGGGGCATGATGAGCGACTATCTCTATGTATCGTGATTATATGGATAGATCACGAAAGTATCTCAGTCGCGGTGAGGAGTGTACATTATTTACACGGTTGGACTTCGTGTTCTGTTGTGAGATTCCTATGCGATGATATCATAGAAGATGTTACAACCCGTGAGCATCCCTTTTCCTGGATAAAACCTTGACAACATAGATGGAGAAACAACGGTTTCCATGGAAAATCGAAAAACTATAAACCAGCGTCTCTCTCGACTATTTATTGATCTAATGTGATATCCAACACGCAATTAGACCTGTTGATGTCTCGGGAAGCTTGGGATTGGGACTAGATATTGTCTTAATTCCCGGAAGCGGCTTGCACCAGACCATTAAGGAATCAATAAATTCCTATGAAAGGATTTCTAGGGGAAGTCAACGGAGATATAGATCTGGCGCCTACCTTGCTAATAGCAAATATGATAAATGCGACGAGCGGGCCTGTGACAGAGTGCATCAGAGCAGAAACACAGACCATGAATTGGCAAAGGCCAACAATGACGCACTTGTAGCTTGCATCACGTCAACTCACTCTGGGATAAGGTTAGTGCAATTCTGTTAAGTCCGCGTGTCAGGCGCTTAGCTAGCACTTCCGAAGGGGTTATCCGGGTTAGCGCAAAGGTCTGTAGCAGGGCCGAGGACCGAGACGGAAGTCGGATGGACTATAGGCGGGGACAGAGGCGCCGGGAACTTAGGGTAGGTCGCAGAATGGTTCAATCCGGTCGTTGAGGTGTTCGAGGTCGAAGGGACTTGGCTTCAACTTATGTGTTGTGCCCTCCTCAATTGTCTGTCCCTAATTTCGGAAAGGAGGCGGGAGTTTACCGGAAATGAATCGGAAACTGGTGGGAGACTAAGTCGATATTCGTACTAGCGAACAGTCTAGTCGACTGGGAGACTATATACATGCGACTATCCTTGTACTTTCTTTGCCGGTCATAAAACAAGGAGAAAGGGAGTATAAGGGGTCAATAGGAAAGAAGAACAAGGAAGTAAGGTACACGATGGTCCTGCGCATCAGTTATCAAAGTATCAGAACCTTGACTTCGGAGTCTTCGGAGGTTCGGAAACGTGGAACCTTGGAATATATATTGGACATCTGGAAATCGGTTATTCGGTCTTTGAACAATTGGAAAAGTCCCGGAAAAGGTGTGGGTGGTTGTGGGGGTTGGTATGGTTTAGTGGGAGTATGGGCCATAACAAATTCCCACTATTTGTACAGGTGTCCATGCTTGACATAGCCAGTGTAAATAGACCAAAATAATGTACATATATGGCATAAAAGCTGTGTACATGGTCTGTGCATGATCAAGGCTATGCAAGGAAATGACTCATAGTCAGGTACTGAAAGTTGATTGGCTAGGAACCTTCTAGAATGTTCTACAACTTTCCATGTCCATTAATAGATAGAAGTTCTTGCCCTAGTGTAAATACAGTATAAAAGGAGGACATACGGCCTCCCAAAAGGAACAATATACATCAGCTTCTATCCTACCAGTCTGTGTGACTTGTGTGACTCTTTTCTTAGTCATCTGTTGATTTTCCAGTGACAGGGATTAGTACAGTTGATTTTCCTGCTTGACGCCAAGGGTGGGTAACATCCTGTGATTCTACAGGGTGAGATTGGCTATTGATTTTCTAGTCGATTACATTCTGCTTTAAGGGTTGATCTGCTCAGTCAATTTTCCTGACCAGAGATACTCTACATTTAAGTGTTGTTGCCGCACAAGCACTACATTTGTCCTGTCTTTACCTCAGAGTGAATTAACTTGAATCTCAAGTCAATCCACTTATTTCCTCTAGCCTCTGAGCGCATTCCCTTCTTTAGGAATACTTGGACCCCAATAGTGTCTGTGAGCCTAATACAGACTTTGCAGACTATTAGTCTTTGCTGCTAAGAAATGCATTACAATCCAGTCATCTTAACTTTGTCAAGTTATTACAGAGAATTGTAACCAAGGTACAAATATTAAATTATTTCCAGAGTTGTGCTGCAGCAAAGTTTAATATTCTCTTAGACTTTTTTGTTCCATGGTCATAGAGATTGGAAGTGTTATTAACTTAACACCACAGTCTTGACAGGTTCCAAAACATTATTGTCCACAACAAGTAAAATTAGAATGAAGGAATGTAAAACAGGGATAGAACAATGAAGGACAGAATAATAGGAATGTGGCCAAGGATAGGACAATTACTTGAGAGGACCTCTGGTTGACATTTGGTGGAGCTGAAAAAACCCCAGTCACTGGATACTGCGACACAGATTGGGCAATGCAAACTCACAGACATTCAATTTCTGTATACGCATTCTTCATGGGCAACAGAACAGTTTCCTAGAGTTCAAAGAAACAGCATATCATCATGCTGTGCAGCACAGAAGCAGAATACATATCACTTACCCATGCAGCCAAGGAGGCACTATGGTTGCAGGGGTTCATTGCAGAAATCTGAGGCAAAACAACCAAAGCCATCACGATCAATTGCGACAATCAGGGAGCTATAGCATTGTCAAAAGATAACAAATTTCACACTAGAACAAAGCATATTGACCTGCGGTATCACTTCATTCGTGAGTGTGTTGCAGAGCAGAAAATTGGAGTCGACTACGTGCCTACCGAAGAAAACATATCGGATATATTCACCAAACCACTTCCAAGGTTATTCTTTGAGCATTTCCTCTAGAATCTTGGACTATCGCGCATATAACTTTGCAATTTTACGGAGTATATACTGGAGGGGGAGTGTTGAAATTATCGAGTATATGCAAAGTTAGGCGCTTATCATGTTCAAACTCAACCGACAGTTATTGTTGGGTTTTAGCGCGGAGACGCGGCTCACCTTCGTACTTGAGGCTGAGCCGTGAGTAGATTCCCATTTGCATACCAACTGTCTTCCGATGCTTCTATCTAGTCTATTCATAGGTAGATTACATTAATATCATACACCTTCGTACTTGAAGCTGGGCCTCTATTCATAGCTCCGGTTGCGACATATTCCCAACATTCCATATTCCCCAAAATTCGTTACTTACAAGATTATGTAAGATTATATCGCAAGGGTCAATCTCCCACCTCCAACGGTTTCATGACTATTGGATCATTACTTCCATTTATCCGCTAGAAAAGGAATGTCTAATTCAAGCTGCATTTACCACCGGCTCTCAAATGATGACGGAGACCGCTATGTTTGCATTGATCATCAAGGTAACTATGCACCATGGCACCATCAGCCTCAAAAGTTATCATTAACCCAATTCTTTCTCACTATGCAGGACTGGCTCGATTTTAGGGCTCGTATTCGTGGGCCTTGCTAAAAGAGACAAGCCCTATGGACTCGAGCTGCGGTGCGTTCAACAAACAACTTCTAGTCAGCAGTGCCCTGCATGAAATTTTTCTGGATATCATAGCTGTTATTTTCTCCGTACATCTGTCTGCTTGCTATCGCGCTCTCTTCCCTACAGATAACGCTATCGTGGCTTGTGTACCACCGTCCATACTTCTCTGGGACATTGACTATCGCCGTATGTGAATTGATATCTATTTCGGCTCTGTGTTGCAAGTAACTCTTCTCTCTGAATATTTTTCATCATATGCGCATTTATCATATGAGCTAATATGCCATTAATCCCTGGAGACTGTGAGAATCCCCTCTTTGACAGAAAATTCACCACCTGTGCTCAAGTGAATTTTCTCGTTCTTCATCAATCTAAGTCTTAGCATTGACCAATACTGAGTTCATCGAGTGATTTTTTATTGATCTCCTATTGGGATGTAACTAGAATTTGAGATTTTAAAGAAAAGGATATAAGAGAAAAGATAGGAAAGGAAACATATGGTAATATTAGGTTTCAACAGTAATGAATTTACATAGGTATTCTCAACAAACCTTTGCTTCCATCACTTGAATAATCAGCATCTTCCTCCCCTCCCGCTTGTGGTCTGATTCCATGTCAGGCTTCGTCAAGGAATATGATCATTGTCTGTCTTTGGATCAGTTTGTATTCTCAGTGTCATGGTTAATAATATTGTGATGGTAAGTGTAGCAATGAAAATCTTGGCACATCTGTTTCTAACAATGGGTTGGGCTGGAATAATTGGTCTGATATATGGTCTGCCACTGCAAGTAATGGTGTCAGCATAATGATGGGGGTATGCATGGATGTATCTGTAAGCAAGTGATCAATAGCTGATGCAGAACCTGTGATATTCTTCACTATTGACAGCTTCTCCCAGTTGCTGTACATTCTGCCTGTTGGAATAATTCGACCAGCATCTGTGCATTGCCATGTCACATGCATTAGTCACACAGGCTTTGTAATTCCTCATCAGTTGCAACGAGCCATTACCTCCGCTCAAGCCAAACAGTTGCTCTTTCTGCGGTCCTTGCTCAGCACCACCAAAATTTCAACACTGCCAGAATGTGGTTGTCAAGCAGGAATAACAGTGAGTTTTTCAGTCCCTTGGTCCATATTCCTCAATTCAGGCCCATGCACTAGTACCATGATCGTGCCTTCAAATTTCCAGTTCTTCACTATAGTCTTTGAATCGATTCCCAAAGCAGCTTTCATGCATGTCCCACAATTCACGACACGGATGTGTCACTGAGGCGACATGCGTTTCCCCTATCGATGGGGTATTCACCTTTGTATAACTAGCTTATCCAGTCAGCTGTCGGCTTCAGCTAAACCCACGACTCGAGTTTATGTCGTGCCGTTTCCCCTGTGTGATTTCTGAGTGCGACTCGAATCAATGTCGGATCTCAGTTGAGTCGAGTCTTTCGTGTCTGCCGTATCTGCGGAGCCAAGCAGAGTGTCTATTTTCACACATATTACACCATCAGGATAATTTAAACTGGAAAAATATGGACATGGAAGTAGTACAGGCTCATGATTCAGGCAATTATGCATCATGGTTGTCAGGACCGAGGAAAAGTGATTCTCGGGTTGTAACAGCTTCGATGATATCATCATATAGGCATCTCACAACACAACACGACGTCCAACCGTGGACATAATGTACACTTGTCACCGCGACTGAGACACTTTCGCGATGTATTCATATAATTATGATGTATAAAGCAAATCGGTCATTAGGCCTCTTCTCGTCTCTCAGCCGCTGTCTACCATGATATGGATTGCTGCATTATTTCTCTTTGTCTCTACGGCGGTCTGTCAAGTTTGTAAGTGCATACGCGCACATTATCTTCGGAATACTTATTCCCATGTTAAGTTGAGCTGTCTATCCCTCTTCCCGACGGCACAAAGGCAATAAATGTAACCAGTCCTGAGTATCGACCTACTTCTACCACTGACAAATTCTTGAGTGCTCGTCTATGGCTTCAAATTACACAAGCGCCTCCTGCCCGTGGGTTCCTGGTTCACCATGTCAATGTACCGACCTTCAAATGCTGGGCTTCGCCGAGTATGTCCTCTGCGATATCCATTTCAACCAAACTTTGGGAGACACGCAACATTCATTCAATGGTGTGGAATTGCGTGAATATAATAAAGCCTTTATGCAAAATACCTGACACGTAGCCAAACAGCCTACAGAGACATATGTCAATTCCAGGGAGCCCCAGTGATAGATGTGCAACTCCAACTTACACCGAACGACACTGCTGCTTTGAATACTTTAAATTCTGCCGATAACCGTACGCGAACATAGTATTAATCCATACCTCTATTAATTTTTCAGATCCTCAGGTCTCAGGCAAGACCAA
>QLPI01032250.1:0-13460 GCA_003314275.1 Chroogomphus rutilus
TCGGGGTTTGTAATGGAACCTCGGAGTTGGACTGGAGTTTAAAGAGGGTCGTCCCCTGACAGATGCCTCGGACTACGCCCTCGCAGCAATTCTGTCCACCATATCACCAACAGACAACGACATCCACCCAATAGCCTTCCACTCACGAACCTTCACCCCTCCGGAATTGAACTACGATGTGCATGACAAAGAACTACTGGCCATCTTTGAAGCCTTCAAAACCTGGAGACACTACCTAGAAGGTTCAGCAGATCCGATCAATGTCGTCACCGACTACAAGAACTTAGAATATTTTTCAACAACCAAGTTACTCACCTGTCAGCAGGTCCAATGGTCCAAATATCTCTCCCATTTCAACATGGTAATCCGCTTCCAACCGGGTCGCCTCGGTGCTAAACCTGATGCACTGAATAGACGATGGAACATCTACCCTAAAGAGGGAGGAAGCGACTATGCCAAGATCAATCCGCACAACCTCCGACCAGTCTTTACAACGGAACAACTTGTATCGTCACTCCAAGCCACCTCCCTGTACACTCCGGTAATGCGAGCAGCAATGATCATGGACATAGAACAACTCCATAAAGACATCCGAACCTCACTCCGAGAAGACCCCACAACCTCGTCCCGAATGGACAACCTCACCGACCAATGGACCATCTCCGAGGACAGACTCCTCCTCCTCGATAAAAGAATCTACATCCCCAATCATGGAAACCTTCGACTCTGAGTCTTACAAGACAAGCACGACCACCCAATCTCAGGACACTTCAGCCAGAATTGGACATTAGAACTCATCTGAAGAGATTATGTCTGGCCCGAGCTCCGAGTAAGTCCTATGTTAAATCTTGTACCACTTGTATGAGGTCCAAGCCACAGAGACATCGCCCTTACGGGCTACTCAAGCAATTACCAATCCCCGAATGACCTTGGAACTCCATCTCTATGGACTTCATAGAGAAACTGCCCACTTCGGATGGCTACGACACTATCCTCGTCATCGTAGATTGCCTAACAAAACAGTCCCTCTTCATCCTCACCATAGACACAATCACTATGCCAACCCTCACCAAACTCTTCGTCCTACATGTGTTTTCAAAACATGGAGTACCATCACACGTTACCTTGGACCGAGGATCCGAGTTTGTCTCCTCGTTCTTCCGATCCCTCGGCAAATCCTTGGACATGAAGCTTCACTTCACGTCAGGTTATCACCCCGAGGGGGATGGACAAACTGAACACATGAATCAAACCCTGGAATAGTATCTCTGAGTGTATTGCAACTACCAGCAACACAACTGGTCCGAACTACTGCCCATCGCCAAATTCACATACAACAATGCCCCAAACGCAACGACGGAAATCTCTCCTTTCTATGCTAACAAGGGCTATCATCCAAACATCACCTTCCACCCCAAACATGACCTTGCTTCCTCTCGGGCACACAACTTTGTAGTCAATCTGGATGACCTACATCAGCAACTCCTAAAGACTATATCCGAAGCCCAAACCTGATACTCAACCTCCGCAGATCATCGCCGAGTGGTTCCTCCATACTTCAAAGTTGGAGACAAAGTCTTTGTTAAGTCCGAGAACATCCAAACCTCGAGACCCTCTAAAAAACTAGCAGAGAAGTTTCTAGGTCCCTTTGAAATCATCGTGCAAGTAGGAACCATCTCCTTCACCCTGCGACTCCCCCAGAGCATGAGGGCCATCTACCCCATCTTTTACATCTCCATGCTCGAACCATCAACTCCAAACACCTTCCCCGAACACATACTCCCACCCCAACCCCCAGTCGTTATTGATGGGGAACCCAAATATGAGATCTCCGAGATCCTCGACTCCAAGATTGATGGGAGAAGACACAGATGCCCCCTCCAGTACCTAGTCTTATGGTCCGGGTATGAAGGCACCAAAGATGAAATGTCCTGGTTACCAGCCAACAAACTAGGCCACGCCTCCAAAGTCATCTCCAACCTCCACCAAGCTTACCCTGACAAACTGGGCCCTTTGAAGATGTCCTAGTCCTCCTCACTTCGGACTCAGTTGACTTAGGTTTTTCACTTGACTTGGGAAAATAGATCAATTAAACTTCTATCTACTCCGGCAAACCACACGCATCTTCCTGGTCCGACCCATCATCCCTTGGACCCCCCTCATCCTCCTTCTCATCTCCCTTGTCATCCCCTGTCTCCTTCTCCTTCCCTTTCCAAGTGTCCCTCAGAGCATTTCCCCACAAGTCATCCGTGTTCTGAGACCAGTTGAACCACCGAGCCTGCTCGGGGATTCGGAGCTGGTTCATGTGCTCCAAGGCATCAGTGATCCTCTTGTTCTTGTCCCTGAGGTCCTGAACCTCCCACCTCAACTCCCACAGCTCCAAGGAAATCGCTTCACGAGAAGCCCTTGACTCTCCCACCACCTCCTTCATAAGAGAGGCCCACAGAGACTCTGAGTCCTGAGGAAGCCCCTCAACCACCCCCTCGACCTTCCTCTTCTTTGGCTTCGGACCCACACCATCCTCCAAAGTACCTCTACCCCTCTTCCCTTTGTCGACTGTTCCCTCTTCCTGATCCCCCTCCTTGCACCCCACCTTCTGACTGGCATATGCAAAGCACAAAGACCCCTTCCCTGAAGAGGGCCATATACAGGGGTCCCCCCAATGGGAGCAGTGATTACAGACCCGACCAGGCTCTATTCTCCAACCTTCGGTTGCACCCTTGGACTGCTGTCAATACAAGTCTGGGTGCAGACTGATTAGCAACCTCTGACTTGACTCAAATGGTCCGAGACCTACCTTGGCACCACCCAACTTCGCTTCCCGCATTAAGTTGTTCTCATGGGCCTTCTGAGCCCGAGCGATTAGGAGCCCCTCCTTCTTCTCAAGAATACGGATTTGGTCCTTTACCCACTTGGTCAAGCCTGAGCCCCCCTCCTGCAAGTCTGGAGATGGCCCCCGAGTCCTGACCCCCGAAGAACCCCCTTGCTGAGACACGTCCTCCGCTATTGTTGATAACTCCGAGATCATTTTCAGACTCTTCACTATCTTTTTATGGGGAACCCTTTTGGGAACCTTCTGGGCCTCCCGTTGAAGCCTCTCGACTTCTCTCTCCTTTGGAGTTTTTTGACCTCCTCCTTAGCTTCCTTTTCGGCCTTTTCTTTGGCCTCTTTTTCAGCTTTCTCTTTAGCCTCCTCTTCCACCTTATGTTTGGCCTCCTCCTCTGCCTTTCGCTTGGCCTCCTCCTCAGCCTTCCGCTTGGCCTCCTCGGCCCTCCATTTCTCCTCGGCCTCCTCCTCAGCCTTCCTTTTCTTGTCAGCTCGGACCTTTTTGAGCTTCTCCAAAGTCGCTTGCATCTGCTCCAGCAGAACGGCTTCGACATCAAGGTTGGGGGTGTTGGATGACGACATGGTTGGGCTACTACTATGGAAAAGGGTCCTGTCAGGGGACGACCCTCTTTAAACTCCGATCCAACTCCGAGGTCCCATTTTAAACTCTGATCAGCTCCGAGGCCTGATACAGGTCCGAAGTCCTACTTCGAACTCTGACCAACTCCGAGGCTAAGAAGCCCAGAAACCACCGAGTGGAGACAGACAAGGTCTTAACACATGATGACTAGAACTCGGAGCAAATACCCGAGCCTCGGACTTAGTACCAGGAAGCTGGCTCTACAAACTCCGATGTATTGATCTGTAAGCTAGTGCACAGACCACCCATATAAAGGGTATAAAAGGGGCTCACCAGCAGCGGGAACCTTAGACTTTCCTCTTTGGATTCCCCCTGCTTAGGTGAGGACTCCACATGTATTTAGGTAGTAGATAATTAAATAACTTTGGATTCCCCCTGCTTAGCTCGCCTCCGAGATATACCTCGGGGCTGTAAGAGGGTTGCCCTTACAGGTCCCCCTTTTATACCTTTTGACACCTAATCACATAATCTTCCCATGGTAACTTCTGCCATCATTAAGTGCCAGGACCTTGAGGCTCGGTCCTAACAGGGGGGCACTGTTATATCCGCGATATAACTCCAACATCCCGGACATCCGACATAGGGCGCTACAAAAGAACCCTACTCCGAACCAAGTCCAAGCCTACATGGTCACCTCCGGATCCAACCAGCATTGTTAACCTCGGATCTCGGACATCTTCCTTTCTTGTCGAACAATAGCCTTATTGTAACACCAAATGTATATTTCTCTTGTGCTCCGTTTTCGTTCATCCTATTGTTCTCTTGACTATTCCTAATTAGTTACAATAAGGATCGCATGTATAAATACCTCCAGACTTCTGTACTATACCTTAGTTTGAATATCGACTTAGTATTCCCACTCACTCTTGAACTCCGAAACTCATCTTCTCCGAACCTCCAAAATAAAGGACTGACGATCAAGGAGGGCACAACATTAAAGTTGAAGCCAAGTCCTTACGACTCCGAATACGCGACTTGGACCGACTTACATCAGCTCAGACCTGACACAAACTCGGACCCTAATAGAAATAAAGAAATGGAAATGGGGCCTAAGGGTTGTCCCCTGACATTACCCCCTCTCTATAGTGCAGCATCCTCAATATGCTGGAAAAAAATTGATCCCTCTGCAGAGCATCTGGCCTAAGCCTGAGTTGTTGCTGAGAAGTCCACAGGCCCTCAATAGGTGCAGGTCATCCTCTAGGTTGGGTTGGAGTCCAAACCTGTGACTACATCTCAGTCTGTACCTAGATCATCATCAAGGGTAGTAACCCCAGGCTTGGTTCTCAGAGCTCCACATCAGTATCAGGGTCCTGGGCTTGGGAGCTTACAGATGCTCATCTAGCCTTTCTAGGCTTTGCAGTTGTAACAGGACCCCTAGGCCTTCACCCCCTCTCTAGGATATGCTGCCCTTGACCTATCTCCAAAAAAAAAGGGCATACCCCTGGGGTGCTGTTACCCCCTCTTTAGGATGCAGCCATTCTGATGGATATGTTGGAGGTGTTAGAGGGAATGAGGGATGGGTATAGGGGAGCCTAGGATCATGGAAATATGGAATATGGGCCATGGATAGGCAGATGTACTGGAGATAGAGGTGAGGCAGGCCAGAAGGTATACAGGTATGGGGTGGTGGACATGTGGGAATCTGGAGAGTGGAACATGTGGAAATCCAGAGAGCAAACATGCAGGAAACAGGAGAGCAAAACAGGAGAGCAGACACATGGGAGTATGGAAGATAGACACATGGGATCATCAGAAAAAGGATATGTCAGGATGCATGGAATGGTCACACCAGAGGATGTAGATCATGAGCCACAGACTCATGGGGTCACCTGGATGCAGGGATGGTGCAGGTTGCCTGGGTGGTTCTATGGGCAGCACAAGGCATATGGGTGAGGCCACTCAATGGGGGCAGCAGTAGGAGAACAATCCTGGATTGCCCCCTTGGGACCATGGGACTATGTGGACGAGCAGCGATGATGCACCTGCTGATGAGTCATGATGATGTACATGCTAATGAGTGGCAATGATGCACATGCTAATGAGCAGAAATTATGCACATGCTGATGAGTTACAATGATGCACATGCTGATGAGTGGCAATGATGCACATGCTGATGAGCGGTGATGATGTGCATGCTGACAAGTGATGATGATGTGCATGCTGACAAGTGGTGATGATACACATGCTGATAAGTGGCAATGATATGCATGTTGATGAGTGGTGATGATGTGCATGCTGATGAGTGGCAATGATATGCAGGTAGATGAGTGGGAATGATGTGTATGTAGAAAAGTGGGAGCAGATACATGTGGGTATTGGAAATGAACAGGCAGAGAATATGGGAGGTAGACACACAGGGACAAAGTGCTGACAAGACTCTATGAGGGCCAGTGATAATGATGGGCACATGAGAGCAGATTGAGCTGTGCAGATTCCTGGGGCATTCCCAGAACTGGCAGCAGCAGTAGGGAGCAATCACAGGGGCATCATATCAGGGCTACTAGGCAATTCCTATATGATGTCAGGAAGAGCAGGGGTCTCTGCAGCCAGCCCAGTTGTTAGGGACAGTAGGTATATGGGAACCAGTACAAGGGAATTGCAGGTGTCACATGAGGGCATCAGCTAAGGGCATCATAGGGCTGTGTCATGTGTGTCCAGATGGTTCACAACAGAGGTCCAGGGACATGGCATATAAGGGCAACATGACTAGTGGGCTATGCATTATAGGTTTGCTCTAGGTAATTAATACCTAAAAGCCTGCATGCACCAGTCCTTTTCTGTGGCAGGATATAGTGCAGTCATTCAGTACAGTAGAACTATGATCTGTGACAAGGCTATGTATGAATACAAATAGAATGTGAGTGAAGAGGACATGATGTGACAGGGACATGATCTGTGACACAACTAATAGACTGGGATGTGACAGAGATGTGACTATGACGTCACGATGACTAAGATGTTGACTTGGACTTGGACTTGTGTACAATGAGCAGCCCCCTGCCCTCTGGTTGGAAGCAGCCAGCCCAGCCAGCCCAGCCTAGCTGAAGAGCCTAGCTGAAGAGCCCAGCAAAAAACCCCAGCAGAAATCCCAGCCAAAGCCCAGCCAAAGCCCCAGCCAAATCCCCAGAAGAAAGCCCAGCCAAAGCCCAGCCAAAAGCCTACCAGAGCCCAGCCAAAACCCCACCAGATCCCAGCCAAGATGCAATTGTCCTTCACTTGTTGAAACTGTGATTCTGGGAATAAATACAGTCTGTCCTGCTGATGGCCCTGAAATGATCCTCACAAACAGTAGCCTGTTGGTCATTTGAACCAAACAAAGTCTTGTCCCATTGCAAAGTCCCTGACCTACATCTAGATTCCAAACTAGCATCAAAGGAACTCCAAGCTTGACTTTAAGTTGAGAAGGTGGAAGACCACCCATGTTAATCGTATTAAGATATTCTAGAGGATATTGATGATTATTGTCCTCTTGTCCTTTAATGGTATCTACACTGGAATACAGTTTCTCCTCTCCTGGGGATTGATCCAGGACTTGAGCATTGATCTCATCCACTTCAGTATTTCTAGGACAAAGGATGGCACATTCCAAAAAGAACTTGTCTGGAATTGTTTGTCCACCTTCAAGGCTGGGATATGTAACCAAGATGAGACTTGAGAGATGTGGTCCACAAATCATATGCTGAGGGATGGTAAAAGAGTGATCAAAAGGGAGATTCTTTCCCTGACCAACATCAGAAAGCCATTGGGCAAACCAAGTACTTTGAGGATCATTACAATCAACATGCATCTTTTCAGTGAGATGAAGGACCTTGACATGATGCCAGAGTTTGGACGCTGAACATTTTGTTAGGTATGTTTCCCAGGTCCAGCCAAGCCCAATAAAAATCCCCACAGCTGCACCATTTACTATCCTAGCACATCTCCAAGGCCAACAACTTGTACTATGACATCTAAGAGGCATGCACATGGCACTTAATACCTTCAAGCTCATACCTCAGTTCCTTTACCAACCATGTTGCATTACATCAGCCCCCTAGCCTCTCTCAAACATGTTCCAGCTCACATCACCATCCCTCATTGTTAAGGCAGATGCATAAATATTCTCATGATCATAGGACTTGGGAATAGCATAGGTTGAGTTCCCTCTTCTACATTCCAGATCTTGCCTTTGCGCAGACTCGCAGATGGCAGTCACAAGTAGATTTGATTTATCTCAGTACATCCCAAAATTCCAAGGTAAAACAAACCATGTGAGTCATGAAAGGATAGTTCAGAGCCACAAATAAAAAAATTTAGCACTCCAATTCATCCATGTTCTATCAGTAATATCCTAAATATCAAAACCAGTTATCACAATAATTTGTGAAGGAGAAAAATCAAGGCATCATCATTCATTCCATTATAGGACACCTATATGCTTCCTCTAACACTAACTTGGCAACTCAATCTGCCCAACCTTGCCTCCACTTTCCCTCTAGTTTCCATCAGCCACTAACCCTGTAGCTATATTCCCATAAATAACCTTTTCAAGTGTCTACCCAACATTATATCGTCCAGAATTTCAAGTGTCTTTCAAGCCCACTGCTTTGGGGCATGCATCTTTTTCCATGTCTGATCGCTAGGGCAGTTGCCTCCCTCTTATGATCATTTCCTTGCTTTGAAGGTCAATGCAGACATTAGCAAGTGAGCCAATCAATATGATGTATATTATCAACACATTCAATAGCCCCGGTGTTGGTGGCATGATGAGCATCATACCCATGTTAATTGTTAAGCTTTCATCCCCCACGATCTTGATAGCACTTCATTACAGATATGAGATCATGCGTAGGGTCATTTATTTTCATACATAATGGATTAGAGGCATATTTTCTCATAAGCATGGCCACAGTGTGTTACTCCCTGATGAAATATATTCTTGATATGGACATTCAAAGCTCGGGGAGATGTGGCAATTGAGTCAGATGTGTTTTTTTGCATCAGTCATTAAATTTAAATCTTCTCTTTAGTCTCATGATGATTACTGGTGGTAGACATATAGGAACCTCAATTTTCTGCTCTTATGGAAGAGGTGCACCACATTCTTTTCAAAGGGCAAATATAGGACTCAATAATGATGATAATCAACATCATTTATTGTCCCAGACATGGTTAGGCATTAAATTCAAGCAGCAAGGGTTAAATCTGGGGTACCTGTGAGATTGTTTCAGAAGAGCGGTCAGTAGGTGGGATGTAAGTACAGAATGAGTCACACCGTTTGGTTACACTTTGGAAGTTCACAATGCATGTGATTGCATGTGGTGGTGTGCCATTTGTGGGCATTTTATTGGTCATTGGGGGCATGCTGTGGTCAGAAGTAATCAGAAGATTGTGGTGGTCATGAAGGTGGGGATGTACCTATTCATTCATAACTGTATCGGTGGTTGGTATGTGTGTTTAATGTGATTGAAGGGTAGTCGGTACATGTTTTTAGTAAGATTCAAGTGTACTTGGGGAGTACTGCTATGTACATGGAGGAGATGGTACAATGCCATTGTGAGGAGAACTCAGCATGGTTGAAGATGTGCAAGTTCTTGAAAGTATTCTATATGTGCTTCCATTCCCATCCAATTTTATCCATATAGTCATTGAGCTATTAAAGGATGTTTAATGAACAATGGGTGATATGAATTTCAGAGAATGAAACTCACCAGAGAGGTTGAACTCCATAAAAAGGAAAATAAAGTAGAAAAAATTCAGTGCATCACAATAAGGATAATGACTAAAGCTCATCAATGCTGAATGCCCTCCCCACGCTCCCCAGCTTCACCCGCATCTCCTCCCATTTGGCATGTGGATCAGACAGTGTGGTGATTGCACCACCAGCTCCTAACATCCACTCTTGCTCCTCAGTTTCACCATGATGGTTGACATCCTTGTGGTTGAACTGAGGATTCACTTTTTGGTGGCTTTGCCCATTACCATTGAGGTAAATGCCACTGTCATAGGTGTTGTAGTAGTGGGGAACATCTATATTCGCATCATTGTACCTGAAGCAACTTCAAATGATGAATGCCCAATCTCCACCCCCACTGACACACCAATATCCACAGACTCCAGAGTACATGCAACATTCCTGACCTTTGATATCCTGTAACAGCTCAACACTTCATTTCTTTGGCATATCAGTCATGCTACCTACTCCTGGAACATAAAGGTCAAAGCACCCATTGCATTTTGGAGACTCACCAGGTGGTAGGCTCCTCCTCAAAACCTCCCATCCTCCTGCATTGGCAGATACCTTGCCAGAAATGATGCTGACCATCTGCCACACAGGGTCATGTCTGACAAAGAAGCGATGCCAGCAATGGTCAGTGTGTTTTGAAGACAGACCACTGTGGCAAGTAATTCTCATCTCATAATTTTTTTTTGTCAATGAGGAAATTACCAAATGCTTCGGCCATAATCATCATCTTCTTCTGAGGTGTCATCGTCCATGGCAACTTGACTTGTCCTGGGATCCTGGCCCTCAACTGCTATAGCCAGCTCAAGCTGCTTGAAACTGGAGTCCATCGAAAAAGGTTGTGGCATCTGGGAGTTAGACATAAACAATGTACCTGATATTCCAGATCTGTCAAGCACCAGGAATGCTGACAATGTGTGGGCCAAGCACTATTGTAATAATGCCAACTTCACAATGCTGGCAGGAATTGGCCAAGTCCTGTAGACCGATCAGAGTGGCTATCACAACCCCACTGAAGTCATTTCTTTTCACCTAAAAGACACGAGTATTTCCTGTACAAGAAGGGCCACACATCACATGGGCAAAACCTCGTGCCCAAGGAAACTGTACGATCTGCAACCCTTGCCTAGTCCACAGCCTCCAATGGGAAAGCCTAACCTCTCACTGGACATCAAACCATTGTTCACTGGTCAAGAACTTCTCCTGACCTTCATTGTTAAGTGCCCTTTAATCTCCATCTCTTAAACTTTGCCAATCAACCCAACTCCACTAACAACTCCTAAAATGGAAGTACATTAGATCCCATCCAGACCCCATAGCATCTCGGTCACAAAGTTTGCTCAAGCCCCTTGTACTTTTGCCTCCTTATTCTTTTGGCCAGATACCCTTTCCCCATTTATGTTTCCCTTGTTCTTGGTCGCTAAGTACTACTAGAATTTGAAATATGCATTAGTATAAATATGCATGTAATGTAGAAGTTCAGTAGTCTGATATTCAACTTAGAATACAACCAGCAACCACTCTCACCTCCGAGCTTTGTCATCCAAGCTTTCATCAAAGGTCTCTAAGACCTCACTCCACTCTAAACCTCTGTTTGAAATTAGGGATCAACAAGATTGGATAAGCTGAAGCCAAGCCTCATGCCCGAACCTCTGTGACATCTCAACCTTGCCGAGCTTTAAGCACTAAGACCCTCGCTCATTTGCATTCTTAACAGTATTATCAGAATCACACCCCATCTCATTATTAGCATGTCTACAATGACCACTCACTCTAGTGCATGTGCCATAAGGCAGACTGTCATTCCAGGACCCTGAAATTAGTTACAGGCAATTTCAGAATGATGATGACTTTCAGAACAACTGGAGGATGTCAGATCCATCCACACCCTCAATGATGGAGAACCAGTTCCCAGTGGGGGCAATGGATGAGACACTCCTCTACTACCTGACAGTGATAATAATGACCTATCTGATAACGATGCTCCAGATGATGATGCCCATGAACCAAATGACAATGAGCTCATCAAAAGAGCACTCCTGCACAGGGTGCAACCCCAACCCCAGGACTTGAACTCTTGAGCCAAAATTTGGGACCCCGAGGTTTACGACAGCATGGACCAAGCTAAGCTCCATACCTTTTTCCTTCAGTGCATGCTGAACTTCTGTGACAGCCCATCTGCCTTCAAATTGGATGCATCAAAGATTCAGTATGCCATCTCATACCTCTTAGGACCAGCCCTCCAATACTTTGAACCCACCATCCTTGGCAAGATCTATCCAGAGCCCTCATGGCTCACCAACTGGAAGGATTTTCACTCCAACTCAAAGCAAACTTTGTACCATTCAATAATGCTATACAGGCAGAAATTGAACCCGAAAAAAGAGTCATGAAGGAACATCATAAAGTCGCACAGTACTTCATCAACTTTTCCCATGCATCAACTTTTCCCATGCATCTACTCACACCCAGTGGAATGATGCCACCCTTACTCATGTGGCATACAAAGGTCTAGCCAAAAGGATCAAGGACAGCCTCCTGCATTTCCCTTGCTTCAAGTCCCTTGCCAAGCTTCGACAGTTTGTGTTGGAAATTGACAGTAGATACTGGGAACACAATGAGTACGAAAGCCTTGCAAATCCAAACTGATGTTCAACTTCAACTATATCCAACTGGCAGACCTCCAATCAGTCCAACAACCAGTCCTCTAATGACTCCAACAATCGATGGAGCCGTAAAAGGAACAACAACAACAGCGGCAACTTGAAGTCTTTGAGCTCTGCCAACCAGCGGGACCTTTCATCAAAGCTCAGGAAAGATGGCAAACTTCTGTCAGAGGAAAACCAGAGATGCATCGATCAAGGTCTCTGTCTCCTGTGCACCTCGAAAGGCCAAATAGTCAAGGAATGCCCGAAAGCCATTTTGAAAGCAGGAAATCCCTCAAACACCAAAGCTCGTGCCACTAAAGCAAGCACTGAGACCGAGGCCGATGAAGCCCTGGCTATGGAATCAAAAAAATAGAGAGCAACCTCAGTACTGTGCAAACTGAGGATTGCAGTGACCTTTGTCATGTACCTTTCTTGAATGCCATTTCCACTCCCTTAAGAGATTCCTTAGTACTTAATTTGACCTGTTTACATATGCCTGAAATTCCACTAGTCATGCTTTTTGATTGTGGTTCTTCTGACTGCTTCATAGAATCACAAGTAGTACAAAATATTCATTACCTACTAGTTCTATACCTCCGATTCCTCTGAAACTATTTGATGGGTCCACTAACGCGACCCTCATACAGGCTACTACATTGCCTATCCATTTTCTGACTGGCAAAATTCAGACAGTTACTTTCTACGTAACTTTATTGGACGGAAGTTGCTCCATGGTACTTGGCTACAACTGGCTCACCCACCACAATCCATTGATTGACTGGGTATTGGGCAGTATTACCTTCAAGACCTCGGAACCAGCCCCTGTGCCAACTCCTCTGGCTACTTCAGCTCATAGCACCTTGCTTCCTTGTAAAACCTCACCATCTCCGAAGTTGACAGCTCCTCAGATAGCACTAGTGAATGCTGAAGTATGTTATAGCCCATGCCGCCAAATAAACCCACATTAAACCCCACAACCACCCGCACTGTTTCCAGGATGTTACCGATCGCCCAAAGCCTGATTAACCACTTTCTGGATTCTGATGCATCAATCCGAGGTTCCATGTTTCCAAACCTCCGAAGATTCCGAAGTCAAGGTTTCGCTCCTTTGATAGACGACACGTAGGATCATCATGTACCTCACTCCCTTCTTCTTCATTTTATATTGCCCCTTGTACTCTCTTCCCCCCCTTGTCTTTACTTGGAAAAAGATAGTACAAGACTAGATACATGTATATAAGTCACCAGTCGACTGGACTATTCACCAGTATGAATATTGACTTAATTCTGCATCGTAGTTTCTGATTAAGTTCCGGTAAACTTTCCGACTTCCCGAAATTAGGGACAGACAATCAAGGAGGGTGCTGTAGAGTTGCTCTAGGTAATTAATACCTAAAAGCCTGCACGCACCGGTCCTTTTCTCTGGCGGGATCTAGCGTAGTTGTTCGGCACAGCTGGATTATACTCTGTGACAAGGCTATGTATGAACGAAAATAGAATGTGAATGGAATATGGTGTGATATGACAGGGATGTGACCTTGATGAGATGCGAATGTGTCACGCTGACTAAGACTTGGACTTTGACTTTGGACTTGAATACAATAGTCTAGATGTTTCTAGACTA
>QLPI01032296.1:0-23871 GCA_003314275.1 Chroogomphus rutilus
AAAGGACTCTGGACTTTGCTACAAGCGTCCCCCACTCTTCTTCGGAAACCTGATATCTTCAAACAACTCTTCACAAGTTTGGAGGGGATAGATCAAGAATATGCCATAGGACTCATACAGGAAGAATATTCCCGCATAAATGACATTACCGGCCCTTTTGTTGTCATTATTGACCAGGCTCAGACCGCAGCTCACCAACACATGGAGGCCTTTATCTCATCCTATGAGCCTCAGCCGGTGCTCAGATATATCACCCCATACATGTTAAAACTATTACCTTCCACATTCATTGTGTCAGGGACTGGTGTTTCTATTAAGGAAACATACAATGCCCTTTCCTCTGATATTGCTAAAGAGGATAGCTGGAAAATATTCTCTGACACAGGATCCTTTGATGACAAGGACTTATATGAGAGTTATATGCAGCAGTACTTGCCAGTCAGCTATCTTAAGACTGTGGCTGGACAATGGTTGCTGAAGCGGACATGGCATTGGCTGCGTGGACGGTGAGTAAACAAGAATACTTGTTAGTCATACTCCCTCACCTTGCATAAACAAGGTATCAATTTACAACGGGTTTCCTTGTATTATTGCTCATGAACTATGGAGAATCTCCCCACAAACTATTAGATGACTATATCCATCGTTTCACAGGATACCGGCCGGTTGATGGGCCAATGTTCCTGCGTAATGCTGAAACCACTGAAATCCCTCCTTTCAAAGTAAGACGTATATACAATTTCAATGAACTTGAAAATCGTGAACCTCTTTTAACATATATTCATGACATTCACTAACATATCCTTCATACAGATACGGCCCTCATTGATGAGGCTGCCTTGATTGTCTATCAGTATTTGACAGGTCGGACACCCACTAAATTTGAACATGACATAGGGTTCGTTGAACTTGGGTTTGCAAGGTTCTTGAACAATAGTGCCATCATCAACGAGCAGCTTTCCTTGCTCTCTCTTGCACACTGGCTAGGGAATACTGGGAAAACACTCCATGGCTACATGACAATCCCCTTCAGGAATCATTATCGTCCTGAGGTTCAAGAATATGCATTCCAAGACATCATCACATTCTACCTGTATACATTATTCCAGACATCCTTTTTTCCATTAACGAATATATTTACATTCATCTCCCCTGTTCCAGACTGGGCAACTCAAAAAGCTCACCTTGTCACTTTCTCGCTGGATGAGAATCAGCACCATGTTTTTTCCCCAGTCAATGAAGGGCTTTCTCGATGGGTTTCTCGTGGTCGTATGGCAACTGACTCTGGGGCTGGAGGTCACAACCATGTGGTGGCTGACTGGTTAAAAGACCAACATTATGTCCCCATATTCCTTCCAAACGGCTACATGGGACCTGATCATATAATGCTCCTGGAGTTGGAGGATGGGAGGCATGTCTGGATGGTGTTGAGGGCCAGTTTGGCCGATAAACTTACAGCTCAACAGGTGACCAATGCCATTGAAATGGTGACACCTCCTTTTTATAATTGTTTCAAAAGGGCATGTAAATATGCTCTAGTGTCTAATCATGTGCTGATATTGTTTATAGCGTGACATACTGAAGATGAATATAATAAAAGCCATGAGCAGTGTCCCAAACACCGTGCCAGGCAACCCTCCTATCCTTCGGGTTATTGCAAATTACCCAGACCAGGCCCTCATTACCGGTGATTATCCAAATTATCCACTAGCTGTGTTAAATGTGGGGTATCTTCACAAAGTAACAACATCCCCCGAAACACGGTTATTCAGAGGTTTACCCAGAGGGCTTGGTGATGCCTCAGCATGATATCCAGTGATTATTTGATGTACTATTGTTTGAGCCATATACTTTTTTTACCATAAGATTTCCCAACCTAATGACCTTCATCTATCCCATCTCATTCGGTGTGATTTAAGTTCATCATCTAGGTACCGTGGCCCAAAACTGCTCAACTTGCATGTTAGTGAACAGGAAGCACCTTGGAAGTTGAACATGAGCTCACGCACAGTGGAAAAAGAATCAATCTCTAGGTCATGCAACCTTGACAAGCCTTTGCACAGCTTCATACTACACAAGACACCCGTGAATACGGCACACTATAATATTGTAGAAGAAGCTTCAGGAAACAGAAAATTGTAGATGACATGTCACAAATTAAACATTCACCCTGCTCCTTTTATCAGGGTATTAACATTACACGAGCAACCCAGAGGCGTCTTGGATACTCCCTCTGTGATATCAGCTAAGAGCTTAGACCACCGTGACCCCATACTCGGAGTTGGCGCATTGCTCCTGGTCACCGTAGACTCAAAATGGATTTAATCTGACACATTTTCCCTGCAGTTGTCCGTCCCCAGGGCCCCATCATGTTCCAAGAGCAATCTTCCGTTGATATCCTGGTCAGCTCATGTGTACTTTCGTGTCACTGTGGGGCTACTTCACCATCAATGCGTACCTCCTGGTTGAGCTGACCTACGGCTTTGGTATTAGGCCTAAGAAGATTGTAGGGCAAGCCGATGGCTACAAACTCCCACCACAGAAGTGCTACAGGTCAGTTTTCACGTGTTATACGAGGCGTCAAATCAAATATAAAGGCACTTCTGAAGCATTTGGATAGTGATGAGAACATGAAAGTAGTACGAGCGAAATATGTCATTAGGACAGATTGTGAGTCATTCTTGCAACTTGTGACAGCACATGTTTTGATAAATTCCTACAGGCTCTTTATTATTATTATTATTATTATTATTATTTTTAATCCCATTTTTCATCTTTTGGGGCCGTGCCCTATGTAAGATGGTGTATTCATTCACCAGCTATCCTTTTTCCCTTTCCCTCCTTTTGACCTCTGTCTCTGCTTATCCTCATTGGGCAAAGCCCTGAGTGTGTCCATGCCTGTGTGAGCGTGATATGATGTGCTTGTTTGCCCACTCCTTTCAGACTTCCTTTTCTTTTCACCTCTCTACTCCTCAGCCCTTTTCCTTTTGCATTGAAAGCTCTCTGTGCATCCTCTCAAACCTTCCTATGCTCTGTATGTATTCAAATAGATGTTCCATCACTTTGTGCCCTGCTAGCAGTATCCTCATGGAGTGCGCTCCTCTGTCAAGCACCGGGAATGCCGACGATGCATGGGCAGAGTACTATTGCAATAGTACTGACTTCATGGTGCTGGCGGGAATCGGCCAAGTCCTATAGACCAATCGGGGTGGCTTGGCTTCAACACACTCATGCATTGCACCCTACTTTCCATATGTGCCACCAATTTCAGACAGAAGGGATACCTGTCAGGCATTGGGAATGCCGACCATGCGTGGGCCAAGCCCTATTGCAATAGTGCCAGCTTCACGATGTTTGTGGGGATCGGCCAAGTCCTGGAGACTGATCTGGGTGGCTTGGCTTCAACATACTCATGCGTTGCACCCTACTTTCCATGTGTGCCACTGATTTCTGACAGAAGAAGTACCTGGGAGGGTGCCGAGGGTGCCAGCCCAAATAAGGACTTCAAACAGGAGGAGAGGAGATAAGGAGGCTATGCCAAGTTGATATCCAGAATGAGGAAGTATCTACATGCATGTGCTACTTATATAGGTTAAGAAGTGAGTGTCAGGCCTCAGTACTACCGATGGTACGGTTGGGACCGGCCAAGTCCTGCAGGCCAGTTGGGGTGGCTTGGCTTCAACATACTCGTGTGTTGTGCCCTGCCTCCTGTGCGTGCCACTAACTTATAACGGAAAAGATACTCGAGCAGATGCCGAGGGTGTCGGCCCAAGTAAGGACTTCTGAACAGAAGGAGGAGAGTAGGGAGGTGTAAACCTAGTTGATACTTAGACTGAGGAACTATGTACACATCTACTACTTATATAGGCTGAGAGGTGGAATGTGGAATAAGGGTGGCATAAGACATGGAGAAAAGAATAAGATATGAAAACCATGTGGAGGTATTGTCCACAGTGATCTAGAATAGAATAATGCGAGAGTAAGACAATAAAATATGACCCATAATAAGCAGGTGAGATTGTGGGAAAGAATAGAACAATAAGGAATGGCTGAGGTATAAAACAATAGGGCCACGAGTAAGTGGCAATGAATAGTGAACATCCCGAGGGTAAGCAGGTAAGGGGAAGGACAGGGAGTGTAAGGATGATAAAGAATAGGGGGGTGGGGTAAGGATAATGAACCAGATGATGAACTGAGTATACCGAGCCAAAACCATGCACCATGAGGGATGATATGAGTAAGGGTCGGTCGGTCAGTACTGCCGAGTAACTCAGAGCATGGTGTGTGCTCGTGACAGTATCCCCCCTCTAGCGGCTGAACCCATGAAGCTGATAGGCAGTATGAGGTTTGCGAGTATAGGTGAGGGCTGGAGGAGGCAACTGTCTTGGAGGGGGCTGTGGATAGAGGTGGGTGGTGGAGGTTCCCTGGGCTGGATGGTGTTTTTTATCATGCTCGTGACAGCCCATTAGAACGGAAGGGCTTTTTTTTGTCAGGAATCGGTGGGTCAGATTAGCCAATCCTGACGTAGGTTGGTGACCCTACATGAGTAGTTTGGCAGGGTCAATAGATGGGTGGCTGGAAAGATGGTCCGACCTAGGTTCAAGAAGGTTTGAGTGAGGATGAGGTAGGATGGAGGAAGGGAAGGAAAATGAGAAAGAAAAGAAGAGAGCAAGTTTTGGCAAAGACTAAAATGAAAAACAGATGTAGAAAAAAAAAGAAAAATGGTGGGGGAGAGGAGGCATATAGGAGCCCTTTAGTTGGGTTCTAGAGGCCACAGGCCTGGCTTATCGGGATAGGCAAGGTGGAATTCTGCTACAATCTTGGGAGCATTACCAAGTTCGGTTGCTACTAACCAAGATGTTTCATCTTCAGTGCCTTTGTAACCTGTCCAATAGACAAGGTAGAGCAGGGGGCAAGGCCTGCGTCTTCGGTCAGTTTTTGAGTCAAGGATTTCGGCGATTTCATACTCAATTTCTCCATCGATTTCAACAGCAGGAGGTGGAGGCTGAACTCGATCGGGTATGGTATTGGGGGTAGAGGGTTCGAGCATCGAAACATGGAAGACCGGGTGTACTGCCTGCATAGAGTTGGGTAGACGGAGGGTATAGGAATGGGTGCTGACTCGAGCTATTACTTCGAAGGGGCCAAGATATTTCTCTGCTAGTTTCTTGGAGGGTCGAGTGGTGTGGAAGAATTAGGCTTTGACAAATACTGAAGTTCCAACTGGAAACTTGGGAGTGGCGAGTCTACGGGAGTCTGCTGAGGCTTGGTAATGTGATTGGGCGTGGCTAATTTGTTTTTTCAGAGCTCCATGGAGCTGATCTAGATCTACAGTGAATTTGTGCACTTGAGAGGAGGTGAGGTCACGTTTGGGGTGTATGGTGAGGTTCAGGTGATGTCCCTTATTGGCAAAGAAGGGAGAGATGCCTGTGGTAGCAGCATTTGGAGCATTATTGATATGGAGTTCCATGGTCGTTTGGGAATGGGGAGTTGTTTTAGGAAGCCGTAGGGTTTGTGACACTGTGATTTTGAACGCATACATGTAGTGCAGGATTTGCAGAAGTCGATGACCGAGGTACGTAAGCCTGGCCAGATGAATTTGCAGTGGACCAGGGCTAGTGTTTTGTTTTGACCGAAATGTTCTGAGAGGACATGGTCATGCTTGTATTGTAGGACACGTAGTCTGAGGTTGTTGGCATCGGGGACGTAGATCCGGTTGTCTAACTGAAGGAAACCATCTGGGGTTTGCATCCATCTTGGGTTTGGTGTTTTGGGAGTGCCAAGATGGGGCATTGCCGTTGGGTCGGTCAGGAGGGCTGAACATATGTCGGAATGGAGGTTTTCTGAGTCTATGATGATGCTTGCTCATAGGGTTGGAATGATAAGTTGCTTCGCTCGAAGGGATTCTACTAATTGAGTAGTTGTAAAGATTGGTCGGAGGTTTTGGGGGTTGATGGTGCCATAGTTGTTACCCCCCTCTTTAGGGTAGACGTCCCATCATCTAGTTAAAGCGTCGGGTTTTGTACTAAGTTTGCTGGGATGGAAACGGATAGTAATATTAAATTGGCAGAGGTATTCAGACCATTGCACCTGTCTCCATGTCAGGACTTTAGTGGTGGAGAAATATTTGAGGTTTTTGTGGTCAGTGATGACATCTACGGGGTCGGCAGAGCCTTCCAGGTAGTGCTGCCATCACTTGAATGCCTTAATGCCTCAAAGATTGTAAGAGTTCCTTGTCATGAACATCATAGTTTAGCTCAGGAGCAGTAAAGGTATGGGAATGAAAAGCAATGGGATGAATCTTGCCTTCGGAATTGATAACAGAAAGGATTGCTGCAAGGGCATAGTCTGAAGCATCAGTTTCCACAACCAGGGGTAAGTCAGGTTCCCAGTGATGCAGGATGGGTGCCGAGGTGAAGGCCATTTTGAGCAGGTCGAAAGACTTTTGACAGTCCTTGGTCCAAGCCCATGTCATGCCTTTATGTGTCAGCCAAGTGAGGGGTATGGTTATGTCTGAATAGTTAAAAATGTAGAGACAGTAGAAATTGGCAAAACCTAGGAAGGATTGGATGTCCTTGACTTTCCTTGGTTCGGGCCATTCATGGATGGTTTTGACCTTGTCATCAGACATGGTGAGGCCATTTGTAAAAGGCAACAAATTCCCACAGTGATGTGTTCTTTCAACTGGGCCAAAAGGCCACTATGCCAGGTTATCTGGCATTAGTCTGTGGGCACTATTTAAACAGCAACTTGTTACATGTATTCACCAACCATTGCAATGGTATGTAACACCATTGGTACATAGGATATAGCCAAGGAATTCGACCATGTCTTTGTGCCATTCGCATTTGCTGGCCTTGGCAAATAAGCCATTTTTTCTGAGTTGGCAGAGCACCTCTCGGATATGTTCTCGGTGTTCCTTGAGTGAGTCTGAATAAATTAGTATGTCATCTATGTAGGCATGTAGGCGACAGCACAATGGTCTATCAGGTCACCAAGAATGTCATTCATAAACCTCTGAAAGGCTGCAGGGGTGTTGGAGAGGCCGAACAGCATGACTAGCCATTCGTAGGACCCGTACCGGGTCTTGAAGGCAGTCTTCCATTCTTCTCCTTTGGCAATTTGGATCAGATGGTACGCATGCTGAAGGTTGATTTTTGTATAAATTCAAGCATTTCAGGGAGCATGTAGTAGGTCAGTGATTAGAGGGAGAGGGTACCAGTCCTTCTTGATCACTTTGTTTAGTGCTCAAAAATCTATGCATAGCTGAAGGGAGCCGTCTTTCTTTCGGACAAATAAGATTGGCACTCTGTGTGGGGAAAGGGAGGCCCTGACGAACCCCATGTTCAGGTGTTCATCAAGGAATTCACACAGGGTTTCTAGTTCTGATTGTGATAACGAGTATAGGGGTGGATGAGGCATCTTGGCGCCATCTTCCAGGGTGATCTTAAGATCATAGGGTCAGTGGGGTCCTAGAGTGTCAGCTTTTGTTTTGCTGAAAATGTCAGCGAATTCGTGATACTCTTTTGGGATGTTTTCCAGGTTGACTGGATCGGGGGGAACAGATGGAACGGATGGGGCCTTGGCCAATCGTGCCAAAATGGTGTTGATGGCCAAAAGGTCCAGACGGAAAACTTGCAAACCTTCTAGTTTACAGGCTCATGCAAAGGTGGCTGCATTGACTAGGGCTATCCATGGGGCTTCTAATTTTGAAGAGGATCCTGGTTGAGGCCGTAGAGCAGCGGCAGGTGCCAGCTGAACCGAAGGCTTTGGGATGCACCTAGAGTCATTAGCAGTTTTTTGGAATGTAATACTGCCCAATACCCAATCAATCAATGGATTGTAGCAGGTGAGCCAGTTGTGACCAAGTACTACCAATACAGATGAATCTAGTGATGTGACGTACATACAGATGGACTGTAGTTGCCCTGATAGAAATTTGATCGGTAGTTCTACAGATTTGGTAATAATCAAGTTAGTAGTGTCATCAAATAGTTTAAGGGGAATTGAATCTATGGAAGTGGTGGGGATCTTATGTTCCCGAACATAGGAGGATTCTATGAAGCAGTGAGTAGAGCCTGAATCAATCAGACATTTAAGAGGGGTTGCTGAGGAACTCGGTATCAAACAGAAGATAGATGGATTACCAAAGAATTAGGATTAAGAAGGGCAGAAGCATTAAGCTTAACCTCAGTTCCAGTACCTGCTGAGTCAACGCAACTCCTGGTGTTCTGGGGAGCTGAAGAGTTGCTGGTTAGTTCTTTTGACTCGGTCACCTCCACTGATTTCTCAGTTTTGATGTCTGAGGTGCTAGTCACCTCATGGGTGATAGATCTGGATTATAGGGGCATAATTGTTAAGCGGTAAGGGGCATAGGAGGTAGTGGGAGTCTGAGTATACTGTCAGGCCTCGGTACTACCGATGGTACGGTTGGGACCAGCCAAGTCCTGCAGGCCAGTTGGGGTGGCTTGGCGTCAATGTACTCGTGCATTGCACCCTGCCTCCTGTGCGTGCCACTAACTTATAACAGAAAAGATACTCGAGCGGATGCCGAGGGTGTCGGCCCAAGTAAGGACTTCTGAACAGAAGGAGGAGAGTAGGGAGGTGTAAACCTAGTTGATAGTCAGACTGAGGAACTATGTACACACATCTACTACTTATATAGGCTGAGAGGTGGAATGTGGAATAAGGGTGGCATAAGACATGGAGAAAAGCATAAGGTATGAAAACCATGTGGAGGTATTGTCCACAGTGATCTAGAATAGAATAATGCGAGAGTAAGACAATAAAATATGACCCATAATAAGCGGGTGAGATTGTGGGAAAGAATAGAACAATAAGGAATGGCTGAGATTAAAACAATAGGGCTGCGAGTAAGTGGCAATGAATAGTGAATGTCCCAAGGGTAAGTGGGTGAGGGGAAGGACAGGGAGTGTAAGGATGATAAAGAATAGGGGGGTGGGGTAAGGATAATGAACCAGATGATGAACTGAGTGTACCGAGCCGAAACCGTGCACCATGAGGGATGATATGAGTAAGGGTCGGTTGGTCGGTACTGCTGAGTAAATCAGAGCATGGTGTGTGGTTGTGACAGTGAGATGTAGAATAAGGAATGGAGAACAATAGGGTATGTGTAAGGGTAACCCTCTTTCGGAACTGATCTCGACTGCCGGAGGCTAGAACCAGCGGGACACCACCCAGCCCTGGACGTCCTCCTAGGCCTGACTATGGGACTCAAACCCAGAGCCTACCCACAGGCTTCTCAGATCTAAGCAGGGGAAATCCGAAGTTCAATTATAGCTACTACCTAAGTACATGTAGGGCTCTCACCTAAGCAGGGGAAATCCGAAGAGGAAAGTCTAAGGATCTCCGCTGCTGGTGAACCTCTTTTATATCCTTTATGTAAGTGGTCTGTGCACTAGCTTATAAATCAACACAGGTGCCTATTCCTGGTTCCAGTCATCATGCTAAGATCATTCCTATCTCCTGCTCGGTGGTCCCTCGGACCTGGGTCTCCTGGCCTCAGAGTTGGGGGGAGTCCGAGATAGGGCCTCGGAGTTGGGAGGAGTCCGAGATAGGACCTCGGACTTGTTGTCAGGACTCGGAAGGGATCGTCCTGACATCGGTGGTCTTTTGGACTTTGGACTCTCATCCTCAGAATTTAGATGGAGTCCAAGATAGGACCTTGGACTTGTCGTCAGGACTCGGAGAGGGTCGTCCCCTGATAGTATGCAGAGCATGTGGAGTTATTGTCCACAATGATCAAGAATAGAATGAAGGAATGTAAACGAGAATAGAACAATGAAAATGGGATAATAGAAATGTGGCCAAGAATAGGATAATAGAAAGTGACCAAAATATAAAACAATAGGGTCATGGCTGAGGATAAAACAAGGACAAAATGTCCTGAGGTAGAATGGGCCCAGGAATAAGGAGTAGATAGGTGGGATTAATGGATGATGAATGAGGAAGGAGTGGATGAGGGATGGGAATGAGGAATGTGGATGGTGAATGTGCTGAGCTGAGACCGATGTATCAAGTGACTTGCATATGGCTTGGTCACTTGTGCATGGACATAGACTGATTGCTCGGTCAGCAGTGCTGAGTTACCAGATACTTGGTCCATGTACTTGACAATACCCAGGAGAGTGCCAAGGGTGTCAGCCTGACTAAGGGACTTCAGACAGGAGAAAGGAAGGTAAGAAGGTGTATGCCAAGTTAATATTCGGCATGAGGAAATATCTACATCCATGTACTACTTATATAGGTTAAGAAGTGAGATGTGGAATCAGGGTGGCATAAGACATAGAGAAAAGAATAAGGTATAGAGACCATGTGGAAGTATTGTCCACAGTGATTAGAAATAGAACAATGAAATATGGCTCAGAATAAAATAATAAGAGTGTGGATGAAAATAAAACAATAGAAAATGGCTGAATATAAAACAATAGGGCTGTGACTGAAAAATAAGTGAATAGAAAGTGTCCCAAGGTGAAACCAATAAGGGGAAGGATGGGGAATAGAAGAATAAACAAGGATAGAGGGGATGGGAGGAAGGGAGTGAACCAAATGATGAACTGAATGTGCTAAGCCAAGACCACATACTAGTAAAGAATGACTTGTCACTGGTGTGTGGGATTAAATGGTAAGGGTCATTTGGTTGGTACTACTGAGTGAACCAAGGCTCAGTATCGTGTACTTGACATCCTCTCCCTAAGTTCTTCTCCAGTTGTTTCCTCTGCACTGTGTATGCTGGGCATCAAAACAGGTAATAGTGCACCATCTCTTGCATGCTCCTGCATGCCAGGCACATGGGTGATTCTGCCTTGCCTATTTTGTGTAGGTGCTTGTTTAAAGTTATGTGTCCTGTCCTAAGCTGTATTAGTAGACTTGGTGTTAGTGTGGCATATCCCTGGTAACTTTTGAGAATGCTGCTGATGGCAGACTAGGGTCGATTTTGAGTATATACTGGGCTCTGAGAGACCTGATGAAAGTGGCTTGAGCTTCCTGTTTGAGCTTTGCAATATGTCTCTGGATCTCCGCCATCCTGCTTATTAGTAAGACCCCCTGGCACTCAATAGATATATCCCATTCCTCACTGATCTCTTCTTTTGCTGCTTTTCTGGCCTTCACATTGGCTCTCTCATTCCCCTCTACCCCTCATGTTCTGGTACCCACATCATCACTACCTTTACTTCTGACTATTGCTTGACAACTCCCTAGATCTGCCTATGCAGTGTGTTAATAAGGTATTGCCCAGAAGTTGTCCTTTCCCCCAGGTCATTCAAATCCCCACCTGGTTGTCCAGCACCATTGAATATTTCCTCCCCCTCTCTTTGTTTAGCATTTTGGCCCCCATGGCTGCCCCTATTAGCTCTGCCTGTCAAGTCTGCAACACCGAGTGCTGGCTCACTCAGGAATACCGACCAACCGGCCCTTGCCCACATCATCTTGCACTACCATGTGGCCTCGGCTCGGTACACCCAGTACATCGTCTGGACCACTCCTCTCATCCTATCCTCTTCATTGTCTCTCACCCCCTATCCATTCCTTGACTTGCTTCCCCTGAAACATATTACTACTTTATTATTGTTCAGGTCATGGCCCTATTGTTTTATCTCTGGTCGTCATTGTTCTATTTTCTCCTCCACTCCCTCATTATCTTGTTGTCAGCCATCCCCTATTATTCTAATCTCACTTATATTCCTTATTCTATTCTTGATCACTGTAGACAATGCCTCCATGTGGTTTCTTCATACCTTATTGTTTTCCATTCCTTACGCCACCCTGTTCCACATCTTGCTTCTTAACTATATAAGTAGCGGGATGTATGAAGATAGTTCCTCACTCAGAATATCAAATCAGTTTGCACCCCTTTGTCCGTTTCCCATTTCTAAAGTCCATCTCTCGAGCTGACGCTCTTGGCATCCTCACAAGACTCCTCCTGATCCAAACTAGTGGCATGCATGGAACAGCAGGGCGCAATGCACGAGCACGTTGAAGCCTAGCCACTCTGAAACAGTTTGTAGGACTTAACCGATTATCTTGGCGTCACCGAATCCTAACACTGCCTCAAAGACCATATGCTTGCTTTCCAGCCCCATATATAGCCACACTGACCTCATCTCTTTCCTGTTCCTGTAAAGGACAGCCGCTGCCCCCACTCCTCCTTCTATACATGACCCATCCAGAAAGACAATGGCTTCTACAGTCTGCACTGTGATCTACACTATGGCTTGTTCCTTTTCCTGTGAGATTTCCATGCTAAAGGTTGGAGCCTATTTAGGTCCATATCCACCATCTGGATCATTTCCATTTTGTCTAGTTCTAGGCTGTAAGTGTGCATAATCTCATGAAGGGGGGAGAGGTGTTATTTCATGTATCTTTTTACAGCTTTCTGCACCTTTGTGTCCAGGGGGTGGCTGTACAGTAGGCATGCTAGTCTCACTGCTGCCATGTGTATTACTTTCAAGACCAGGAGTAAAAATGGTAGGAGGTTGGCATGCACATCTAATTTGTCATTTGCTATCATCCTAAGGGTCCCTATGATATCCAGTGCCACCTGCCACTGGATCTATGCTAGTTTATTGACATACCCCTTGGTATCCCTGCTGCATTTGGTGGCTGGTATGATGAAGATGTCAGCTGCATACAGCATTCTTGGTACAGCTACTATAAGGTAGTAGGCTCTCATGTACTTAGCTGTTACTCCCTTTGTCAGCCTCACCAGCCTTCTATACTGCCCAATATATATCTCGCCCTTCCTCAGTGTGTAGTTGGTATGTTGTTGGTATGTTCCTTGAACCTCAGCTCCTGGTCCATTATCACTCCCAGGAGCTTGTGTGTCACTGCTGGTTTTATGACATGCTGGCTATGGAATTCCTTTGGAAATGGTAGGCAAGCAGCTTTAGCCTTAGCATAAGTCTCACAAAACTCTGGTTTTGACAGTGTAAGGGCAACCCTCTTACAGCCCTGAGGTATATCTCAGGGGCAAGCTAAGCAGGGGGGATCTGAAGTTTAATTATGACTACTACCTAAGTACATGTAGGGCTCTCACCTAAGCAGGGGGGATCCAAAGAGGAAAGTCTAAGGATCCTGCTGCTGGTGAACCTCTTTTATACCCTTTATGTAAGTGGTCTGTGCACTAGCTTACAAATCAACACATCAGAGTCTGTAGAGCCAACTTCCTGGTACTAAGTCCAAGGCTTGTGCGCTTATTCCAGGTTCCAGTTATTTTGCTAAGATCATACATGTCTGTGGAGGTTGGTAATGAGAGATGTCGGTGATGAAGAATTAAAATCATGTAATTCATTATTCATAATTAATATGATCAGGACCAATTCTTGAGAAAAGCAATCACCTGCAATCAGTGTTTTCATCAAATGTTGTACGTGCCTATGAGTTCTTGAAAGTATTATATATGCACTTCCATTCCCATCCAATTTTATCCATATAGCCATTGAGCTATTAAAGGATGTTTAATGAATAATGTATGATATGAATTTCAGAGAATGAAACTCATCAGGGAGATTGCACTCCATAAAAAGGAAAATAAATTAGAACCTCTCTGTGTTCAGAATTTTGGCTCCCATGGCCACCCCTAGTAGTTCTGCCACAAAAACTATATGCTCGCTTTCCAGCCCCATGTATAGTTGTGCCGACTTTATCTCTTTCCTGTTCCTGTAAAGGACAGCCACTGCCCCCACTCCTCCTTTGAAACACAACCTATCTGAATACACAATGGCCTCTGCCATCTCTGCTGTGATCTGCATTAAGGCTCAATCCTTGTCCTATGTGATTTCTATGCTTAAGGCTGATGCTCATTTGAGGCCATGTACTACCATCTGGATTTTTTCCATCTTGTCTGGCTCTAGGTTATAAGAATATATGATCTCATAGAGGGGGGAGTGGTATCACTTCACATATCTTTTTGTAGCTTTTTGCACTTTTATATCCAGGGGGTGGCTGCATAGTAGACAGACTAGCCTTACTGCTGCCCTATGTATTACTTTTGAAACCAGGAGTGAGAATGGTAGTAGGTTAGCATGCGTATCTAACATGTCATTTGCCATTGTCCTGAGGGCCCCTGTGATGTCCAGTGCTGCTTGCCACTGGATCTGTGCCAGTTTGTTGATGTACCCCTTGGTCCCCTTTCCATGTTTGATGGCTGGTATGAGGAAGATGTCAGCTGCATACAGCATTCTTAGTACAGCTACTGCAAGGTAGTAGGCTCTCATGTACTTGCCTTTTTTTTTAATCAATTTTATTGACCTTATGCTAGGCCTATGGTGGTTGCTACATGCTTCGTACTTAAGTTTCCTCCTTCCTTGAGTGGGTAGATGCACTGGCAACAGGCTCCTCACCCCCCACCAGCCTAGCTCCTTGAACTGTTTACCACCCCCCCTTACAGGTAAGTACTCTTTCTCTCCTCTTGGTTGTTTTGCTTATGAGAGTGGTCTGACTTTATAAGTGCTCAGTTGCTGAAGTGAACTAGCATGACAAGAAGGAGCACCACAGTTAGGGGTGATAAAGAGGTGAGGTGTCTTCATGGTTTTGCTGTGCCAGGTCAGTTCACACCACTGCATGAGCATGGTAAGGATGATAAGGGTGGATAGGGGTTGTTTTGTTTTGTTGGGCTGAAAGTGGGCCTGTCTTATAGCATGTTGTAGCAACAATGTATCTCTGTCATGTCAATAAATGTCCTGTTGGGATGATTGATCTGTTTTAAGCTATGATAGTGGTAGTGAGACATCACCGAAGGTTGTTTTGAACCGCTTAGTTGCAGTAGCATAACTCAATAGTGCTATCATGGAGTCTGGCTTTCCTAGTAGATCCTTAATGGATGTAGCTTTCTGACCCAGCTTCCTTCTTAGTCCATATCGTACATGCTCGTATATGCAGCAATCAATAAAGAAGTGGTGAATCATCTCATCTGCTCTGTGACATGTGGGGCATATGGGGGAGGGCACTTTTTTGATTTAGTGTAGATGTTTGTTGAGCGGTGCATGGCCTGTCCACAGCTGTGTGATCAAGCTGTGCTGTGTACATGTGAAGCCTGCTGTGTCACTGAGATACCTGCATGAGGGGAGGCCATCATTGATCCTTGCCATCCAGGCATAGTGAGGCGACAGTTTCCATCTTTCTTGCCAGGTGTCTTGTGTATCTGTACCAAATGTTTGCCATACTGCAGCAAGGCTGCCTGGCAGTGTCTCAGTTTTTAAAAAATCAGGGAGTGTACTCATCTGGCTGGTCTCCCTGTTGCCACCTTTCTAGCCTCCAGGTTTGTAACCTCATTGCCAGTAACATCATCATGGCCCAATATCCAGGCTATTTTTAGGGCCATATGATGTCTATAAGAGGGTGTTTCAATCTTGTTTGCCATGTTGTGGGCATGGCCTAGGATATATTGTGCTGGTCTAGGTCGGATATTTCTTATCGCCTGTATTACCCCTTAGTTGTCCAATAAGATGGTTGCTGTTTTAATACCCCGCTTGTGACCCAGCAGCTCAAGTGCTAGTATGACACCAACTGCTTCAGCTTCATATGTCGTATGATTGGTGAGCGGTCCCAGTTGGAATCATAGGGCTGTGATCCTTCTTCCCTGTTTGTATAGAACTGCTACAGCCTCTGCAAAACCATCTAGTCCAGAGCCATCAGCATAAACCTTGGTGTCTGCTGTGCTGTCTTTATCAGCCTGTTTTGAGTCTTCTCTGGAGTCGGCTATTTTGGTAGAGTAGAGCCTGGGTGCATCTGATGTGTTAACAAAAGGGGTAATTTCTTCATAGGCATGTGGGTCTAGATTGAATCTATGAAATAGCTGGTATATTGGAGATGGGTGCTTCTTGACTAGTCGATAGGCACAGGTGCAAACAGGGCGATAGAGAGGATGCTGCTTGGGAAGGGTTGTCATGCGGCTAGCAGCCCTGTAGCAGATGCCTGCCAGTAGGAGCTCAACTGGCTGTATGTTGGCATGGGCCTCCAGGACATCACTGGTAGTAGTGCTCATGGCTCCGGTGATAGCGATGGTGGCCATGTGCTGCACAGAAGTCAGCTTACATACCACCCCTACTGAGCCTGTTGCTCTCTTTTTCCCTTCCACCTTTTGGTGTATGTTGCTTGGACCCTTGTAGAGGGTTTAAATAGTCTGCGAGCTAGGAGTGTCCACTTAACAGCTTTGGCTACCACCTTCTCTGCCTATGTTCTCCATTGAAGCTCCTTGTCAAGGTAAACCCCTAGGAATTTGTGGGCCGAGGGAGGCTGTATTTTTGTATCTTTGTACTCAAAGTCTGGCCTTAGCTCTCACATGGTCTTGCCTGGGCATGTAGAGTCTGGGACTTGTCTTCATGAGAAGCCGACTACTGTGAATTTTGACTTTTCGAAGTGTGACTGGTGAGTCTGAGTCCATTCTTTTGCCTCACCCTCTTTCAGTAACATCTTCCTTAAGCTATCATATGCTTCTTTGTATGTGCTTCCTTCTGAGTAAAGGTTGGCATCATCTATATAGGCTACCGCTGCCTGTCCTTTCCCAGAGGCAATGTCTAGGATATCAGTGTTATAAAACAGGTATAGGATCATAGACAGAGGGTCACCCTGTCCTATACCATTATCTATAGGTACCTATTCTTATAAGAAGTTGTTGAATTTGAGTCTGGTACGTCTGCCATCTAGTAACTGTTCTATGAAAAGTACATAGGCCTCTGGTATTTTCCGCTTTCTCATGTTATGGAGTAAGCGATCTGTGACAGCATTTGGGAATGCTCCCTCAATGTCTAGAAAGAGCATGACTGCAACTTTCTTTCTACACCAGGCTCCCTTTATTTTGTTAACAACTAGGTGGATAGAGTCTGTAGTTGTCCTTCCAGGTCTTCCTCCGAAGTGGTTGGCTGGGAGGAGGTTGTATTTCTCAGTCATCTAGATGAGATCCTCTGCTACTATTGCTGACAGTAACTTCCCTAATGTATTGAGTAGTGCGATGGGCTGGTATGACTTTGGGACATTGTAGCTGGCCTTGTCCAGTTTCTGTATCACCACTGTAATCCAATATTTCCAATTGTCACTGTAGGTATTCAGAGTGAAAGTGGCCCAGTAGATGCATAAGAGGTACTTAGCAAGCAGATCTGCTGATTCTTTTAGAACTATGTTTGGGATCCCATTGTCTCCTGGTGCTTTGTAAGGCTTCAGTCGGCCTAGTTGGTGTCTGAGCTGGTCCTCATAGAGCTGGAAGGTGTGATGTGCTCATTTTGGATAGCAGTAGGTTGATGGTACCTGTGACTCAGCCAGCTTGGGTGGAAAGAATGCTAGTGAAAGCACTTTACTTTTGTCTTTATTGGTTTCTGCCATATGTGTGCTGCCATCAAGGCCAAAGGTATGTAGAGTGGGGATCCATGATCTCCCCCCATTAGTGGCTGGGTTAGTCAGGTACTTGTTTGCCATCCATATAGCCCATCATTGAGTCCCTCCAGGTAGTCTACCCAGTGCTGTGTCTTTGCTTTGCTAATTGCCTTGCCATATTTATCGCTGATTTGCCTATGTTCTTCATGGGAAGGGTGGTCAGCAATAGCTCGATATATGTAGGATTGAATATTTAGCCTGTTCTTAGCCTTTTTTAGCTCTGATAGCTCCCTATTCCACCACCTTCAGGAATGTGGTACTGGCTTTGAGAGCAGTACCGCTATGTTTATAGTGTCCTGAATAGCCACTGTCAGCTTATTGACTATCTCGTTGAACTCATCTATGGTATTGAGCTCTTTTGAATCTGGTACACCCTCTAGCTGTTCCACTAGTTGCTCCCTGAATTCATCCCAATCAACCATCTGGAAATTGTGAAACAGTTCTGGTTTTTTGATTTCCACTTCGATGTTGATCATTGTGAGGATGGGTACATGGTCAGTGCCAGGGCCTCTTTTGCTTGGAGCAGTATCACATGTGATGATTGATTCAGTGATGTTGTCTGTACAGAACATGTTGTTGACCCTTGTCCAGTTCTTAGTCAACATAGATTGCAATGTAGGGAGGTATCTTGGCAATATGTTATGGCCCATGCCGCCAAACAAACCCACATTAAACCCCACAACCACCCGTGCCATTTTCGGGACCTTTCCGATCGCTCAAGTCTGAATAACCGATTTCCGGATGTCCGATACATCATTCTGAGGTTCTGTGATTCCGAACCTCCGAAGACTCCGAAGTCAAGGTTCCGTTCCTTTGATAGACGACGCGCAGGATCATCACGTACCTCACTCCTTGTTCTTCGTTTTATATTGCCCCTTGTACTCCCTTCCCCCCCTTGTCTTTACTTGGTAAAAGATAGTACAAGAACTAGATACATATATATAAACCACCAGTCCACTAGACTATTTGCCAGTATGAATATCGACTTAATACTGCATCGTAGTTTCTGATTAAGTTCCGGTAAACTTTCCGACTTTCCGAAATTAGGGACAGATGATCGAGGAGGGCGCAACACATAAGTTGAAGCCAAGTCCCTGCGACCTCGAACCACTCGTACCACCCTATACTATGAACAGTTCCAAGACCCCCGGCATTCCCGACTTCCATCCGCTCCGATTCCGATCCCAATTCCGATCCTTCACCCCACCCTCGGAATACAAACTCCCCCTTCGGAAACCTTTCGGAACCCTCTGAAAACCCTTCCGGAAGTCTCTAGCTAAGCGCCGACATGCGGATTTAACACAATACCATGACTAGGTTGTAGTCTGCTAGAAGTGAGATTAGCTCTTCTGCAGACCTGGTTGCCTCTGCTGTGAAGAGGTGGTGATTTCTTTCCTCATCCCACATAGGGTGGTACTGGTTGAAATTGCCACACCATATCATAGAATCTGTCTCATTTTGTATTATGTGACTCTGCTCTGAGTTGATAAAGCTGTCAACTGCCTGCAATGTTGCCGAGTATTCGCAATCACTGTATATATTGAATATTATTGTCTTGCCTCCAGGGTGCTTGAGCTGGATGGTTGTTACATCGTTTGTTCCCATGATTGGTATTTGTGACCAAGTGTTGGTGTCCAATGCTGCATTCACAAAAATGACTGATTGCTCGGTGGCCGAGTTAGTCAGATGTGAAGTAGGATATAGCACTTGCCAGTTATAATTCGCCTTTGTATTCCCTAGTTTATCAATGTAAGATTCTTGTAGCAGTAGCAGGTCCCAGTCTTTATATACTGCTGAGTTGATAAGGTCATATTGGGCCTTGTCAGATTTATTAAGGTTTTGTTGATACAGTCTCAGTCTCTTTGGTGGTGGTTCTAGTGTGTAACTCATTGCAAACGGCCTGGTGGGGGCAACCCATCTTCTTTGTCTATGTTTCCCCTCTGAACAGCAGAGTTTAGGTTAATGTTATTAGGAGAGGTAGCTAGACTGTCCTGTGGAAGCGAGGGTACTGGCTGTGGGAGGTGTTCTTCCTGTGGGTGCAGCATCCTATGTCCATAAGGTAGAGTTGTCTGCCTATATCTATTCTTCCAGTGTTGAACTGTCTGCCATCCTCCAGGGTACTGTAGTGTGTTTGGCTGGGTAGTCGGTATCAGTAGTGGTGGCAGTGGTTTGGGCGGCTGTGATACATGTGTCCAAGTTTCCTCAGTGGGAAAGTATGGCATCTGGTTCTCAAGTAGTTTAGCATCTAGCTCTCTGCACTTACCTATAAAAGTAGGACAGGTCCGTGCCCAGCTAGTGTGATCATGTGTTTTGCATGACACACAATACTGCCTTGTCTGGTTGCATGCCAGGGTTTTGTGTCTCCCCCCACAGGTACCACATGTATCGTACTCTTGTGGGAAGTCATAAGACAAATGGTTTCATCTATGGCATTTGAGGCATCAGGTGGGCTCCTTTTTACACTTCTCGGTATAGACTCATTTCTGACATACTATCAGGCCATCGGTAAGCACTTTATTGGCTACCTCCAGTTGGTGGTGGTCGCAGTCTGTATCGCTGTTATCATTGCTGCTGCCTGTCAAGTACACGTACCGAGGATCCGGTAACTCGGCGGTACCGACCAAGATACTCCGTTAGTAACCGTGTACAAAGTCACTCAACGAGTTGTTCTCGGCTTAACATACATATCGGTCGCATTTCTCACTCCCATCCCACGCCTACTCCCCACCCCTCAGTCTGCCTCACCTTGGGACTTCCTGCCCTCGTGTTATCCTCGGTTACAGCCCTTGTTTTATAGTCGGGCACTTCCTATTGTCCTATCCTCGGCCACATTCTTATTATCCTATCCTTTATTGTTCTATGCCCGTTTACATTCCTTCATTCTAATTTTACTCGTTGTGGACAATAACTGCATGCTCTGCATACCTTGTTGTTCCACATTCCTTATTCCACATGTCGCTTCTTAATCTATATAAGTAGGACATGCATGTACATATTTCCTCATTCTGGGTATCGACTAGGCTTAGGCCCTTCTACCTTCTTCCCCTCTGTAAAGTCCTTGACTCGGGCCGGCATCACTAGCATCCTCCCGAGTACCTGTCTGTTGCAAATCGGTGGCATGCATGGCAAGTAGGGCACAACACACGAGTACGTTGAAGCCAACGCCACTACTCTTAGCCTGCAGCACTTGGCCATAGTCCGCCCCACCTTTTGACAGCACCCCTCGGCAGTACCGAAGTCTGTCAGTACCCGAAGCTTGACACTGCCTCCTCTGCAGCCTGGCGAGACAGCTTGGCAGCATCTTCAGCTACTGTGGTGGCTTTGCCAAGCAGGGTCATAGCTTCCCATATCTGATCTGTGAGCATGTTCCTCTCCACTGCAATGCCCTCCTCTACCATTTTCACTATTCTCATGCCTCTCTCATCATCCTCTAACTGTTCCAGCACAAAGGCAATAGAGTGCATCATATCGTGGTACCCCTTTGTACTGTGTAGCTTGGAACAGCGCAATAGATAGCGTGCTAGCCATCCAAGTGGCACCTGGTACTGTCAGCAAGGTATGTTCAAGATATTGCATACCTTCCTTGGCACTTGTTATCTCCTATCCTGGAAGACCTCTGATCTCCTCATTTGTAAGTGTTTCTGGATCCACTGCTGCCCCTCTGGTAGTTGGGTGCTTCTCTGACACCTGTTAATCAGCGGTGGGTGATGCTTGCTGTGTTGGCTCTGTCTGTTTACCTCTGGCTAGGGCCATTGTCTCTCTAGGTTGTATCCGTCCCTGAGAGTCGAGTTTTGCCTATGCCAAGGTCAGGGTTGTTGCCAGATGCTGTGTTGGGGTGGTCTGTTATAGCCCATGCCACCAAATAAACCCACATTAAACCCCACAACCACCCGCACTGTTTCCAGGACCTTTCTGATCACTCAAGACTGAATAACCGATTTCCGGATGTCTGATACATCATTCTGAGGTTGCATGTTTCCGAACCTCCGAAGATTCCGAAGTCAAGGTTCCGCTCCTTTGATAGATGATGCGTAGGATCATCGCGTACCTCACTCCTTGTTCTTCATTTTATATTGCCCCTTGTACTCTCTTCCCCCCCTTGTCTTTACTCGGTAAAAGATAATACAAGACTAGATACATGTATATAAGTCACCAGTCGACTGGACTATTTGCCAGTATGAATATCGACTTAATTCTGCGTCGTAGTTTCTGATTAAGTTCCAGTAAACTTTCCGACTCTCCGAAATTAGGGACAGACGATTGAGGAGGGCACAACACATAAGTTGAAGCCAAGTCCCTGCGACCTCAAACCACTCGTACCACCCTATACCATGAACAGTCCCAAGACCCCCGGCATTCCCGACTTCCATCCACTCCAATTCCGATCCGAGTCCGACCCTTAGTCCCCCCGGAATACAAATCCCCCCTTCAGAAACCATTCGGAACTCTCCGAAAATCCTTCCAGAAGTCTCTAGCCAAGCGCCAACACGCAGATTTAACATGGTCCCTCTTGTCGGTGCATCATTTGACATTAGGGCTAGGGCTGGTGGGGTTTTGGTGTCTAAGGATGTAGACAATGTTTTGGGAGCGTATCTACGTGGAAATTACAAGAATATGTTTTAGAACTTGTTAAGTGCCCTGCCAGTGGTGGTAGTTGGAGTGCAAACCAAGTCCATGTACTTAGCTGTTACTCCCTTTGTCGGTCTCACCAGCCTTCTATACTGCCCAATATATGCCTCACCCTTTCTCAGTGCATAATTGGCATGCTCTTTGAATCTTAGTTCTTGTTCCATGACCACTCTTAAGAGCTTATGTGTTGCTGCTGGCTTTATAACATGCTGGTCAATTGTTATAGATAGTCTGTCCAGAGGCTTGGTCTTGTTCTTCTTGCTGGGGTCTTTCTCTCTTTGTCTGGTGAATCCTAAGAGCCCAAAATTTTCAACAGTGAAATGGCAGTCATGTTCCATGGCCCAGTCACATGCTCGACCAGGTCTTGTCATTATATCTGCCAGTTTGTTGAGAGCTTCTGTGAGGTTTGCACCTTCTACTATGACTGTTGTGTCATCTACAAATCCTACACTGCCTTCCCCCTTCTTGTTCTGTACCACATCTATCAGGTCCATATTGTAAAACTGGTATGCAATTGCTGAAAGGGGGCAGCCCTGGTCCATTCCCCTCCTTATCAGCCTGGGTGCTGAGGAATAGTCATCGAAATTGATTGTGGTTGTTCTAGCCTGGACTTTCCTGATAATCCATTCTGTGTACTCTTGTGGTATTCCCCTCCTGTACCAGCCTTTTATATCCTATAAGTGTGGCTAGCTATCCTATCATCAGTAAACCAGGCAATATGCTGCCTCTTGCTCTGCACTGTCAAGTTCATTGAGATCCTAGTCAGCCATCAAGCTTCTGAAAGGAATGAGTTCTTGAAATCACTTCTCTAAAGGATGGGCTTTGGTTTTCTTACAGTAGTTTGAACCAAATAAACAGTTTTTTTACAGTGAGAGGAAGTTGTTTTTCAAGATTGACTGGAGAATCGGATAGTTCGCTCGTTGCCAATCAACTTCTCACGCATTTTCAGAGAACCGGTGACTCGGCTCATCAAGCCGCCCAGTGCGGAGTTTGAAATTGACTGAACGCTCCCAAGTTTTTCAGTCACGTGAGGCATCACCGCGTCCTCGCTCATCTGATTGCATCCCTACGTGGCTCTGGTGCATTTTATGGTGAAGATCTCAAGCTAATAATCTGTGACTCACCCAAAGACACAGCCACTTCAAACGTATACAGACGTATTCTCAGCAATGGATGTCAATCAGTCCAATATGAAAACTAAGGAAAAGATTTCGGACAAGGAACATGCCAGATCAGACGTGGAGACGCTCATCAACCCATTAATAGCACCACTGTTGGAATTGACCTTCTGGCATCCTGGGTTTGCTCCACATTTGCTTTCATCCATTGTCAGCGCCTCTCCAACCCTTGATCAAAATTATATTGATATCAAACAAGCTGCAAACCTTCTGAAAGACGGCAGTTTGGTCAAGCAGTTGGAAGAAGCGTGGAGCATTCGGAGCTTTGCCAAGATTCGGAGCTGGAGTTAGTACATATATTATCTACTGCTACCGTGGTGCCATTCTAACCCATTCTAGAAATTTTACAATGGCAGCCTACAGATAACAGATTCCGTACACCTCCGGCTGACCCTCTCCGTCCCCTACCCCATTCACCAAAAAAGTCAAAATCTGAAATTGAATCAATCCTAGCTGATTTCTTCGCTAAATATTTTCCTCCGGTAGAGAGATTCATCCAACGCGGCGAAGATGCACTGCCCAAGTGGAAACCGCGTAGGAACAGCCCATTTGATAGGCACATTCAAGGTCTCAAGATTCCTATGCATAATACACGGCCTGCTCTGCTTCTCCACAATCTTGGACAATTGTCGGGAGATGATGAGCAGCGTCTACAGAACCTCCTTGAACAAGG
>QLPI01032313.1:733-12176 GCA_003314275.1 Chroogomphus rutilus
TAGAAACCTTTTCAAACTGCGCAAACTCCCCCCCCAAAGACGTTCCTTCTCCCAAAAACTACCCCCACTGTTTCGCTCTCCGTCCTTTCACCCATCCTCCCCGATCCTTTCTCCACCCGCTCAGTCCCCACCATCCATCATCATAAACTCCACCTCCAACACTCCGCTCCCCCTTCAAATACAACAACCGGACCTGCCGAACACCTCGGCATATTCGACTTGTTCTTTCTTCTCTTACTTTTCTTTCTACCTTCAAAAAAAAAATAAAAATATAAAAAATATAAAATTCTAACAAAAATCCTCATATCAATTTCTAAACATCCTAACTATCCTTACCACCATCCTCCCTCCGCTTCCCTTTCCCCTTATCCTCCCTCTCCCTGTCGCCTTCATCATCACCCGCCGACCTAACCTCGCCTCCATCCGGACCCCCCGAACCTCCCGACACCCCGCGCCGACCCTCACCCAAGGACACAATCACGCGACCAACCATCCGAAGCCCTTCCACCATGTGGATGAGGACTTGACCCATCCGTATCTGCTCCTGTAACAGATCCTCCCAGACCTCGACAAGAGGCCGAGATCCCGATCCCTCGAGCAGAGGGACTTCCACAGTCACCAATCGCCCGCTGGGCCTCAGAGCCACTTCACGATCGTTGGACTGTGCAGTATTATCCCGCCTTGGCCTCTTCGTTACCGGTTCCTCCACTCTCTCGGTCTGACTTCTGTCTTCCCGACCACTATCTCCCTCATCCGGAAGACTCTTGGCCTGGGAAACCCGCGGTACAGCCAGATTACACCCGACGTTGCGCCGTTTACATTCCCGGCACGCGGAACCCGGCCCCGAGACGCGGCACTCGCGATCCCGCCTCTTACACTCCTTGCATAGAGGGCATAGAATTGGGGACCGCTCTTCATCGGCCGCTTGCTGAAAAGAAAATCAATAAACAATAAAACGAAAAAAATCTTCGGCACATACCTCGGCCACTCTAGGCCGCTTAATTACTCCTCCACCCGTCGTTTCCATGCCCCCATCCCCTCTGGGTGGAGTAACCTCCGGGATCCCCGATATTTCCGTAGCCCCCCCATTCTGGACCATGGGTGCTCCAAAACCCTCAAAGACATTATTCTCCACACGTTCTTCGGACACCCGTGCATCCGTCTGCCTGACCATTTCGGCCTGTCCGGCTTCGGACTCTCGGTCCACCCGCTGTTCAACGGTTGCCTGAATTTCAGCATCCACCCGCCGTTCTCCAGGGCCCACTATTTCTCCTTCGACTACCTCCCTTACAGTAGTCAGTACAGAGGCGCCATCGGCCCAACCCGTGACATCAATCCAGCTTGTTGATGACTTCAAAGCAAAAATCTCAGAGCATGTTGCAATCACTAACCTGGGTGAGTTGCATTGGTTATTAGGGATAGAAGTGAAAAGAAACCGAGATCAATGCACTATTAACCTCTCTCAAGAGTCCTACATCGTTTCAATCCTCCAATGATTTAACTTTGACAAGATGAAACCCATATTAACTCCCATGCAATCCAGATTGCTGCTTTCCATGTCCCAGACCCCAAAAATGACAGCTGAGTGGGCCCAAATGCATGACACACCATATTGTGAGGCCATTGAATCGTTGATGTATGCTGCCCTAGGGACACAACAAGATATAGCATATGCCATCCAAACACTGTCCCACTACTCAACAAAGTTCAGACCAATGCACTAGGAAGCTGTAAAAAGAGTTTTTCATTATCTAAATAGAACAAAGAAGCTTTCGCTGACTTACAGACAAGCCAAAATGGAATTAACAGGTTATGCTGACACAGATGGTAGCATGGCCGAAGACTGACACACAATATTGGGATATGCCTTTGTCATTAATGGTGTCACTGTGTCCTGGTGTCAGGAACCATACGCTGGCATGCCCGACTATTCATTTCAGCCCACTCAGCCTAGCTCCGCCCTCGCTCACCTATTCAACTATATGCCCTCAGCCCACAGACTATATGCACCTTGTGTATCCATCTTGGCATCACATGCTCCTGTCAATTCATTCATTTCATTTACGTCACACTCCATATGCTCACTATCCCATTCCATCTTCATTTACTTCAATATTCTTTCATTTACGTTCCACTCCACTTTCATTTATTTGCAATTCCGCTCAGTCTCTTATATCCGATTTGCTATTATGTTCCTTAGGGTAACTCTGTTGGGAATTGGAGTGACACGTCACTCCCCAATCTCACGGAGGAGATCATTATTTGGGGCATAGTATTTCTGTTCTCACTTTTCACGATTCTCAGCTTTCTTATTCTATTATAGGAATCTAATTGACTCCTAGTAGATTTGAAAGTAGTACAAAGATCTTGTACTTCAGTAGTTCAGTCCTCAGTCAGATAATCAACCTTGATTTTCTACTAGCTAATTCTCTGTCTCGCCTTTCTGAAATTAGGGCCAGTGTGATCTGGTGGGCGCAACACACAAGTTAAAGCCATACCCTGCCCCGAACCTCACCATTGACTTGTCTTTGGGAGATTTTACATTAATTACGATTATGTCATTCCTTCACATCGTAACAACCTACAAGCACCAACAGGCCAACAGCCTGAGTATACCATTCTTAAATCAATCTGTCACACTCAGTTGGATGATCAAGTTCTTTCCATCCTTCTGTCAGGACAACCCCTGTAGTGCTTGTGGGCTGTCACACAATGCTAGCAAGGGGAAATTCCTAAGAGGAAATCCTGGGTCCCTTGCTAGTGAGTCCTATACTCTATATACCCTGTACCTGTGCCCCACTTCCTCAACATACCTTGCCATTTGTTTGGGTCCAGAGGTATGTACCTTTACCCTGTGAAAATTTACCTGTTTTGTGGGTAAATATTGTAAATGGATGTGTTAGCACTCTCAATTACAGGTGCCCTTTCCCTTTTATTAGATAATTGGCACAGAGTTATTGTACACTGTGGGTTCACAATTAGAAAAGTGAGAATAGGATCAATTTCTGGTTGTTCCTTGGGCTTAGATGTTGATTAATAGTTAATTACTACAAGTAATTTACTCTTAATTGGCCAGCCAAAATGTATTCAATATTCTAGTAGTCAAATAAGACTGGTTTAGTATAATTTTTGTTGGAGGGAGATGTTTGGACTATATATGCTTCCTGTCTTATATTCTGAATAGAAAAAAACCTTTTGACTTATTCTAAGTGATCCCTAATAAGGGCCAACTCCCTGAAAACCAATTTTTCTTGTGACAATTTTTATTATTACAAGGCACTTCATATTGAGTTTAAGAGGTTCAATGTTGATTTTCAAACAGAATGGCTACAATATGACCAAATGTTTGCAGTTTTCTTTTCACCCACAAGAACAGATGCAAAATAGGCACGCGCTTTTCTTACTGCAAACCGGAAGTAATTATGATGAACACGTAATCATTGCTTGTGGACTGGCAAAACTACGAGTCCAAGCTAAGGACTTAAGTTTATCATCATCATCTACGTTCACACGTACGTCCCTCTACACATTATGGGTGAGAATTTCAAACCCTTCTATACTCTTCAGGTATACTCTGCACTCGCATGAACCCGCTATGCATTATTTCCGTGGTCTAGTTGCACTGACACTGGCAGTTTCTGTATTTGTAAATGCTAACTCAAAAAAACATCTCGGTCCTCATTTCAATGCCACTTCACCTCTCGACCCGTTTGAGCAACTTCGGATTCGCGCTACCCCTAGACCCTCAGAACCCATTTGCTGCCTCATCCCTTCTTCTTCTGAACCACTACCTACCACAGCGGAGTTTCTCTCGTTTGAAGAGTGGAAGTCCAAGCAACGAGAACTCCAAGCGCAGTCAGCAAATCACACAAATTTACTGGATACTCCTGCAGACGAAACGCCCTTAGCAAGCCCTTCTCTCTTGGCAACAACCGTAACTTTAGGCGAGACAGAACCATCCATAACTTCTCCAACGAAACATGTAACTTTGGCCCCACACTTCCGCGTACCCCTTACCGACCGCTTTAATTATGCCTCGTTGGATTGCTCAGCTCGTGTACATACTGCCCATCATTCCGCCCGTTCTCCATCAGCGATCTTATCTTCTAAAAAAGACCGGTATATGCTAAGCCCCTGTTCGGCAACTCCTAATTTTATAGTTGTCGAACTTTGCGATGACATCCGTATCGATACCGTCCAACTCGCCAATTTTGAATTTTTCTCAGGCGTGTTCCGCGACTTCAGGGTTAGTGTAGCTCAAACCTATACTACTGATGGAAAGGGCTGGATAGAAGCTGGGACTTATCGAGCCAAGAATATACGCGGTGTGCAAGTGCGTAATTTCTATCATTGTTGTTGAATTACCTTGAAATGTACTCGTGTTGATCACTTTATTCTCTCTCAAGCTTTAGAATACATGACTGACCACGGTTTTTGTAGTCATTCCACCCTTTAGTCGAACTTCGTCCATTCTATAGGTACATTCGTATTGACTTCCTCAGCCACTATGGTGGAGAATTTTATTGCCCTATAAGTCTCCTTCGTGTGTACGGTCTGACTCAGATGGAGGAGTGGAAGTGGGAAGTCTGGCAGGGGACGTCCGAAGCAAGGTCTAAAGTTTCTATCGAAGGTGGCTCTGACAGAATCACCAACGAGAGGAGTATGGATGATTCGATGACTGCCAATGCAACGAGCTTGCCAGTGACGGAAGGGGTACCGATTATGGGTCCTACCCAACCACATCCAGCTCCAGTCGAAAAGGGCTACTCGTCTGCGGTTTCCGGCAAACAAATAGGTCGAGATCATAAGCCACTAATGCAAGAAGTTCGGATATCCCCTACTCCCACCCTCAGCAGTGTTGCTTTGGATCCTACAGCCTCCAATGAGATATCCCTCAATTTTGACGCAGAAGCAGTTATTCCTCTCGTTACGGTTTCGGTAGCGACATATATGCCTGCTCCTAACAACACCCTGCAAGAAGCACGCACGGAAACAAACTTACCGTATCCGTTTGAAAATTCCAGCAGTATCACAGTCTGCGATCCATCTCAAACGATCAGCTCCACCTCAGTCTCTTCCACACAGGCTCTGGCACTCCCTTCAGGAGAATCTATTTACCGCACTATCATGAACAGGCTTGCAATGCTCGAAACTAATACGACATTGTACCAGAAGTATGTCGAAGAACAGACTTTGCAAGTTCGAGAGGCGTTAAGAAGGCTGGAAGAGGACGTCGGGAGGTTGGAAGGCATCGTGAGTGACATGTTAAGCAATAACTCCAGACAATTTCTGACCGACGTAAAGAGCAAGGCCCAGCAGCAGTCATTTTCAAAGTCGATGAATGAATTAGAAGGTAGACGGCTTCAAATGGAGGAGGAACGATGGGAGTTACTCAGCAAGGTCAGCCATCTTGCCGACGAGGTGGGTTTCATCGCTACACCATCCGATAAGTTTTTTCAAAATTGTTGCATAGGTAATGCTTGAAAAGCGTCTGGGCATTGCCCAGCTCTGCTTACTCTTAATGGTGCTGGTATTTATGACCCTCACACGAGGATCTCGTGTCAATGCGGTCTCGCTTCTAGATGGCACAATGCATAGACTACATGGTTTCGGCCGACAGTCCCCTTGGTCTAGTGTAGATTGGACGCAATTTCAAGGTAGGAGCCCAGCCTCTACTCCAGAACAGGTACCCGACCCCAAGAAAGGTATATTTTAGACTTTAAGACTGACTAGACTGCTTATAATTGGAACAATAAGATATACGATCTCCCGTTCTCTCGCCATCGCATGGCTCAGCAACTCCACCGGTGGCAAAGTCCCCTCCAAATGCTCCGGGTTCACGCTCTCACTTACGCCGTTCTACTACCCCACGTCCCCGCGAAACATTCCGCTTTGGTAGCTCTGAACGACCCCTCACCCGTCATCGATCCGACTCTCACACCACGCCTGGGGGACATACCCAAGTTTCAGCGAAACGTTTTGCGCGATCATCTCATTTATCCGAAGTGCGTCACTCGATTCGACGTCAGACGAGATCGAGTGAAAGTGACGAAGAAACAGCAAGTGTCTCTGCCGGTGGTCACCATAGATTGCCACGATCACGGATTAAACGCACAGACTCTAATTCCAGAACACAAATTTTTCCAGACCCCAGCATTTCCCTACGGACAATGCCCGCATATGAAGGAAGTGAAGGCGAGTCTTGGGTAGAGACAGAGCCCGAGTCAGAACTGGGAATCGACCAGGCCGATGCTGACGAGGTCGGTCACCAAAACGTGGAAATCAAACCAGAACGTAGCGGACTTCAAAGTCCCATGTTGGGTACTCCTTCAAGGCTGAGAAGGCATCTGGTAACTCACAACCAACCCTCACCAGCGTCAGTCACAGATTAGGATAATACCCCTAAATTTGGTACATTTTTTCTATGGAAGCACTGTTCATCATATAAGGCATTCTAGAGCCCATGATTTTGTATCACATACATGCATTGATAGTACGTCCTGTATAGTTAATTACACACCGGTGCTCCGCAGTAGGTACTCTGTGTCTACCCTTCAATATATTGCAGGGTTCAAGAGAACATGCTTACCGCGTGTCCGTTCGAAAGTGACGAAGGTGACAGCAGCCGCAGGAATACTAGAGACGGTGCCCTGTAAAACATTTCGTTTTATATGATGTTATTCTCACCTTCGAATAACTGGAAAGATCATGAAATGAGACAATAATATTCGAAGGAAAAAACTACTCACGCGAGGGAGAAAGGCCACGATACAATCCTGTCCTATCAGAAATTCAGAGATTGGTATCCTACGATTCGATAACTGATGATACTTACAGCCCTTGCTCCCGTATTATGCTCCCGAATTCAGCACGTATATATCCAATACCCTTCGGAGGAGTGTCAGACAGCTGGACTCGTGATTTTACGACGTCTTTCGAAGAAGTTTGGTAATGTGATTCCCAGTAAGAAGTGACGGGAACAATACCTAAAGGATAGCAAGCAAGCCAATAGCAGATCTAGTGGTTCCATTAGAAGAGAGAATATATGAACAAGTAGACGTAGAGTCACTCCACCGAATGACCCGCTTGTGAGCAAAGCCCAAACCGGAACCGCATCACCATATGTTTTCCGAAAGTGCCCCTTAGCAAACTCGAAGCCTTCAAGAAATTGAGGTCAAGGTATGCATTTTGACACAAGCTTGTAAAGGCTTTGACCAGTGTAAAAGCTGCCAGAAGAGAAAGTTGACAAAAATAACAGCATATTACAGTCTTCTAACTCACCCAGCATATGCTGGGATCTCTCGTGCCACGGTAACCTGGTATGTCAGAAGAGAACGTAAGAAAATATGGCACAAGGGGTGACTAGGATGAACATGTACCCAGAACCCCCTCATGACACCTTTCCGAAAGCCCCATTTCTTATAGATATCGACAGCAACTCTTGAGAGTCGTTTGTCGTCTACTGAGCCATACTGGCCTTGCATCCTCACCTTGAAAAGCTCGACTATAGTGATTGTTGTTCATCAAGTGCAGGAGTACCCGAGTGGGCACCCACCAGGACTTGCCAATAAAGAATTTACCGCGCCCGCCATAGAACCCGCCAATGCGGTCTGACGCAGAGATAATTCCGGGAAAGGTGATATAATTCTCCGTGAAATAAAATAGGACGTAAACAAAAGGGAGTTGACTCCTGCAATTCCAATAAGGGGACTAGCCATACCTGCCAGCATATGATAATTGTGAATCTTTGGGGATCTACAACGTCACGAAACCTGACAAACCCTTATAGAGTGCAAAAAAACCCTCTTTTCTAATAGTTTGCATCAATATGTCCATTGGGCCATTCTGACAGACAGATATATGATATTCCGAAAGACAAGCTGACAGAACTCTTACAAACATGCCATCTTATTTGTGTAAGAGTATGTGTTAGCTGGGCTGATATTGACCAGTGCAATTGACTCACTTGGCGCAATCTGTGCTCGGGTCTTGACGGTATCGAGTGGTTGACCCACCAAAACTTGTGCAGCTCCTGCTACACTGCCGGATATCAGTTCATTGAAAGTGCTAGGCGTTGCTACAGCGCTGAATATTTCCGACATAATGCGCAAATCTCAGTTTGCCTTCGGGAATTTTGAGAACCAGCCGAGCATTGGGCCGTCTCCGTTTCAAATCAAAGTTGGTTCCGGCATCTCCCACACCTCTCGGCGCTGTCACACTTGGAAGCAAGGATGAGCTGGAGCCGCAACTACAGTCAATAAGTCCAATTAAAACACCATAATATCAAGATTTTCATAGAACTCTAACTCCGGAGTAGGTTTGTCCGTCCGCGACCCAATTCGTTGAGCTCGTCATGAGCTCTGTATTATGTAACTTTTTTGTGGGCGATAAAGCTTCGGAATCACCCATAGTGAGAACCACCTATTTAATATAGCTGACTTCTAAACCCCCTTCTGTGCTTGGAAGTCCTTGCCTCACAAGACCTGCTTGGTTCTGCATTCACCGAACATTTTTAATAACGTTTCATTAACAAAGTGCATGCGAATAAGATACACTTAAGGTTCGTTAATAGATTGCCATACATGTCATCACTCATCAGTCACGGTCGTCAACGATTAGGAGACAATTCCCGTTTCACCACTCAAATTGCCTGCTTGGGTGTTAGATGGTGGGCAGAACTCAAGTTATCTCAATGAGAGCAAAAAAATAGATCCCATTAGGATCACGCTGAATGGATAGTTCACACAATACAGACGTGCTGAAAAGAGTCGGGGACCTTTTCTTCAATTTCTCTGCGCAGGAGTAGTTGTGAACGAAAGAATATTTGACCTTCGGGTCACTAGTGCTGACCAGGCTTATTCCGTGTTGCGACACACCCGTACGACGAGTAAACCTAGAAAAGGGCCAGAATCTGAACATCCCGCTGAGGAAAATTCTGGCCCTTTCCTAGGCTTACTCTCGTCGTACGGGTGACTGCCTAACGTTATATTGAGGATGCCTAGCGCTTTGTCAAACACATTTAAGCATAAATAAATCCACAGCCATCACACCCTCAGAAACACCCTCGCCAGCTCCCAAAGATGTGTCCCCTCAAAAACTCGACGTTCCAGAACTCTGATGAAGATATGCATGACGATCAATTCTACCAAGGACGCCTAGACCTACTTCTTCAGGAATCAATCCTTGTTATAATCAAGCCAGATCCAGATCTCATCCATTTCATCTACTTGCAATATCATCTCCGCCACCATCACAGCTGCCTCGTTACCCCCGAGTTATACCGTCGAGTGATTTTCTATACAACCTAAGTTTTTTTTGAGAATTCTCCACTTTCAATCCAACCTCAGCCCCCCCTCTCCCGGAAGATCTTCACAAATTTTGTTAAGCTTTCTAGTGGTGACACCACTGGACCAATTCATCAGGCGGTTTGGGAAGTGCCAGATGAAGCCACAAGAGTTGAATAATGCATTGGAAAGAGGTACTTTGGCATTCTTGTCAGTAAAGAACTTAATGCCCTTGGGCTATCAAGTCCCCCCTCAGGTTGTTTCCTGACTAAATATGGATTTTGTCATGAGCATCTGCCCTGTACTGTAAGTATAAGCTATTTTGAAGTCTTTAGGGTGTTGTCACACCCTCCAGATAAATCTGGATGCAAGACCGGATCCTGAAGCCTGAAGGGAAAAAACTTCTTAAAACATAAAATTTTGTACTACAGCTGTGAGACAACAACTTCACTATGATTATTATATTGAGTCTCATTTTTATTATTTATTTTCCTTTTGTATGATTCGTCACATATTGTTTTTCCTGTCCTTTGCTTTGCCAGCCATATGCTCTATATCCTACGCACCGTCTCTTTTTTCTATATATGACTAGTTTTTTTTATGTCCCACCACTCGTGCCAATATTAACACTGATTCCCACTGTATGTGGTCTTGCCGTTGATTGCAGGACACATCATTATATAAAGTCAAGAGGTTAAATGGGTGTTCACGTGTGAAGATCTCAATATCGAAAAGTTGTTAGAAACGCCGGTTAGGAATGAGCAGGCACGTTTTTCGCAAAGACACCCACTTTCTAGATTGTACCATAGAGGTTAAGAGGTTATAGCATTCAGCATTCGAGAAGTAAGTTTCTGTGGCCCACCCACAAGAACAAACAAGTCGTATGGACACCCAAGCGCGACGATGCGCGGTCTACTCTCGACCACCACGGCTAGGCAATTGCGAACACACTCGGAACAAGCTCAACATCTGGGATACGTTTTCAAGGTCCATTTGCTTCAACAACCTCGAAGGATCGTCGAAAAACGAGCAAGATTGAACGTTTTGTCGCGAAGAAACAGAGTTTCTGCACATTAGAGTTATCATGCCCAGTGCAAAGAAGAGTCAAAAGACTTCCTTGAAGGGCGCAGTCTACCCAGAAGGGGACGTGGTTCAACATCCAGAGGACAGAGAGGAGATACAGGACGAGCGTATCTTGACGCGGAGAGCGGATTTGCTACGTACCCGTCAAGTCGATCTGGATCAGTTAATGGTGCGGCACGATGATCTGGTACGTTCATATCACTTCGGGAGCGATGGTTAACGAAATATGTTAACATTGTCTGGTATTTGTATTAGGTCCGTGAGGCCTTCCATCTTGACAAATTTGTGACACTACTTGGTTATGATCCCAAGGCGCGTTGACAATCTAAATTTGCATGTCGACTGTAGTTTAATAGAGGACTATAGATTGCAAGGCAAGACAATAGTCAAGTCTTCATTGAGGTATGATGGACGTTGTTTCGGGAGACACTTATTCAGTGTTATGTTCGCAGTATAAGGCACCACACGATCTCATTGCCAATTCTGCGACTTCCATTGCCTCTAGTTCAAGCTTGCGGAAAACGCGTCGTGCTACCACAGAACTTCGTGTTTCACTTTCTGCTACCATCTCTGGAGGCACGTCGCCACCTCCTTCGAAGCCATCATCCTCCCCAACCAAGATCAAAGAAGTACACAAAGCTGCACCATGGACACCAGCCACCTCTCCAGGAATTAAGACAGTTGGAAAGATGAGGTCGCCTGCAAAGTCGTTTGCAGTCATTGACGTACCATCTTCTGTCTCGAAAGGAAAGGGAAAGGCCACAGAGGTGACCAAGTTGCACGCTTCAAATTCGGCCACTGAAGTAATACTCCCACATCCGCCACCGTTGTTGAAGCGAAGCGTTCATCCCCGAAGAGCAAAGGATGGTTTGGTATCTTCTCCAGATACTTCGATTCCAAGCATACCCTCAACCTCGAATATTTCCCGTGGTCTGAAGCGCAAAAATAACAGTTCCTCGTCTTTCAGGGGAGATCAGAAAGACGCCCATCGAACCCCAAAAGATGACCATAACGAGAAATTACTCTTCCCAGAACCAGAACCCCCTCCTCAATCAAAGCCTACCATTAAACGCGTA
>QLPI01032397.1:0-30402 GCA_003314275.1 Chroogomphus rutilus
TGGGATGTTTGCTCGGTCGGCACTGCCGGCGGATGGGTCTCGGTACGTGGACTTGACAGCATCCTCCTGAGTATCTGTCTGTTGCAAATAGGTGGCACGCACAGCAAGTAGGGTACAACGCACAAGTACGTTGAAGCCAATGCCAGTACTCTTGGCCTGCAGGACTTGGCCATAGTCCGCCCGACCCTTTTGACAGTATCCCTCGGCAGTACCAAAGTCCGTCAGTACCCGAAGCTTGACATAGGCTCAGGTTGGATTTCGCCTAGAATAGCGGGTTCAAAGTATTGAAGTCTGGGGCCTGTGAGGTATGAAATGGCATACTGGACCCTCAACGCATCCGTCAGGAATGCAGATGGATGGTCTCGAAAGTTCAGCATGCATTGTAAGAAGAATGTGCGAACCTTAGCTTGGTCGGTGCCATCATAAACCTCGGGCTCGTGAACCTTGGCATGATGACCAGGGTTGGGATTAGATCTAGGGGGTGGTTGGGCTAATCGATCGACAAGTGCCTTGACAATTTTGTCTGTACTAGAAGTGGAATTAAGAGTTGGATTGGAATTAAGAGTTGGATTAGAAACATGAGTGGGGTTTGGATTTGAAACTTGAACAGGGTTCGGATTTGCCTCATCGTCGTCGTTATCATCAATTGGCTCTTCTTCATCATCATCCTCACGTTCAGGAGGAGCATTCCCACCTGATGGGCCAGCTTCGCGAATCGAAGGTTGTTCTGACAGCCGTCGAAGTGCAGAAATCTCCTGCAACTGACTTGGGACTTCTACAATGAAGGGTAGATTATCAGTAGTAGATCGAGTATTCATGATGGTCGTGATATGTGAAGATGATTTGCAAAAAGAGGTGCGATCAGGTGTAGAAGTCAGATAATACTGTTACGATATGAAGGAATGACATAATTGTAATAAACGTGAAATCTCCCAAAGATAAATCAATGGCAAGGTTCGGGACAGGGCACGGCTTCAACTTGTATGTTGCGCCCACCAGATCGCACTGGTCCCTAATTTCAGAAAGGCGAGACAGAGAATTAGCTTAGTCAAAAATCAAAGTCGATTATCTGACTGAGGACTGAACTACTGAAGTACAAGATCTTTATACTACTTTCAAATCTACTAGGAGTCGACTAGATTCCTATAATAGAATAAGAAAGCCGAGGATTGTGAAAAGCAAGAACGGAAATACTACCTCCCAAATATTGATCTCCTCCATGACATTGGGGAGTGACATGTCACTCCGATTCCTAACGGAGTTACCCTAAGGAACATAATAGCAAATCGGATATAAGAGACTGAATGGAATTGCGAATAAATGAAAGTGGAGCAGAACGTAAATGAAAGGATATTGACATAAATGAAGATGGAATGGAATTGCGAGCATATAGAGTGTGACATAAATGAAATGAATGAATTGACAGGAGTATGTGATGCCAAGACGGATACACGAGGTGCATATAGTCCGTGGGCTGAGGGCGTATAGTTGGATAGGCGAGCAAGGGTGGAGTTGGGCTGAGTAGGCTGAAATGAATAGTTGGGCATGCCGGCGTACGGTTTCTAACACCATCTGAAGTCCCTTACTCGGGCTGACACTCTTGGCACTCTCCCAAGTTTCTCTTATGTCTGAAATCAGTGGCATGCATGGAAAGTAGGGCACAATGCATGAGTACATTGAAGCCAAACCACCCCGATTGGTCTACAGGACTTGGCCGATTCCCTGCCAGCATCGTGAAGTTGGTACTATTGTTATGGCCTGTGCTCCCAATAAACCCATACTAGTTCCCACAACCACCCGCACCTTTTCCGGGACCTTCTGACCATCAAGTCTGGAATGATCATTTTCCATAATTCTATTGCATCAACCCAAAGTTCCACAATCCTGAACCCCCCGTAATTCCGTAACCTAGGTTCTGCTCCTTTGATAAATGACACACAGGATCATCACGTACCTCACTCCCTTGTTCTCCCTTTTCTATTAACCCCTTGTATTCCCTTCTCCCCTTGTCTTTACTCAGCAATAGATAGTACAAGGGTTAGCTACATGTATATAAACCCCCAGTCGACTGGACTATTCGCCAGTACAAATATCAACTTAATCTGTGTCGTAGTTTCCGATTCAGTTCCAGTAAACTTTCCGACTTTCCGAAATTAGGGACAGACAATCGAGGAGGGTGCAACACTGTCAAGCTTCGGTAATGCTGAGGATGCGGGCGGGGAGCGGCCAAGTCCTACAGGCCAGAAGTAGTGGCTTTGGCTTCAATATACTCGTGCGTTACGCCCTACTTTCCATGCATGCCACCGATTTGGAACAGAAGGAATACTTGGGAAGTGCTGAAGGTGCCAGCCTAACTTTACAGGGAAAAGGGAAGGTAAGGGGCCTGAGCCTAGTCGATACCCAGAATGAGGAAGTATGTACATACATGTCCTACTTATATAGGTTAAGAATCGACATGTGGAATAAGGAATGTGGGACAATAAGGTATGCAGAACATGTGAGGGTATTATCCACAATGAACAAAAATAGAATGGAGGAATAAAAATGGTGATAGAATAATAAAAAATAAATAATAGGAATGTGGCCAAGGATAAGACAATAGGGAGTGCCCGACTATAAAACAATGGGTTATGACTGAGGATAAAACAATGACAGGATGTCCCAAGGTGGGGCGGGTCGAGGAGTGAGGAGCGGATGGGGTAGGATTAGTGGATGGTAACCAAGGCAGAGTGGATGAGGGATAGGGGCAAGGAATGTGGGTGGTGGATGTGCCGAGCCGAGACCAGCATACCAAGTGACTTGCATGTGGTGTAGACACTTGTACGTGGATGTAGTCTGGCTGTTCGGTCGGCACTGCCAAAATACCGGATACTCGGTACGTGTACTTGACAAATACATAAGTTGAAGCCAAGTCTCTCTGACTTCAAACACTGAAACAACGCGACCAACCTAAGTCTCTGGCTTCCATGAACCCGTGATCCCAAACCCTATCATCCTCAGAACCTTGACCCCCTTTACGGAAACCCCTCGGAAACCTCCAGAAACCCCTCTGGAAGTATCTAGCTAAGCGCCTGACATGCAGACTTAACAACTATTGCAATAGTACTCGGCCCACGCATCGTTGGCATTTTCGGTGCTTGACATCCTTGCAGTTACTGACAATAAAAGAAAAAGAATAACCCCATGACTGGTTCTCTCATGACTGGTCAAGCCATAATATTATGTAAGTCATGCTTCTGGGCTGACCTTTTTATGTAATTATTATATATAAGCCCAGGGATTTGTTGTACACTGTGGACTGAGAACTTGAGCCAGGAGTTTGGTGCCACTTTTGTAGATTAGGTAATTGGCACCAAGGTTGTTGTACATTATGGGTCCACACTTTGATAGGCAAAAAAATATAGATGTTTTTATAGGTTTCCATAGGTTCAATCCCTTTGATAATTAAGAGTTAATTACTAGAGGTAATTCACTCTTAATTGGCCAGCCAAAAATATTTTAATATTTTTTATTGTCAAAATATGACTGGTTTAAGTGGAATTTTCTTGAGAGGAGAGGTTTGGATTCTGCAGGCTGATCTGGTTCAGAAAATTGACTAGAATAATAGGGAACATTTCTGATCCCCAACACTCCCAAAGGTTTTGAGGACATTCACTAGGGCAGAGAGGTCAGTTTTGTTAGCCTCAGTAATACCTTGGGGTGCCAAGACCACAACAGGATTTGCTGGGTCAAAGAGTATGTGTGTGGCGGCTCTACATTGCTGCCTGCCAGGTGTCTACAGGCCTTGAGGGCCCAGCTGTGGACCAGAGGGCTACAGCACCATTTCAAAGGGACATAGTAACAAAGCAAGGGAGAGGGAAAGGGTGGTGCATGAAAAGGTGCAGAGTGTAAAGGTATATGTGTCACGAAAGAGTGTTCCAAGGTATCCTTCCAGTTCCAGAGGTGTGTGCCAACCAATAGGAATGTGGGAAATTTTGTTTGAGGTGGTGGTAGGATTCAAGGAGGGCTCGCACTCTAATGATACACACACTCACTCTTTCTCTCTCTAATATTCTCTAGATAGTCTTGTGTATAGCCAGGCAGATTGTTTTTCGGGGACCCTAGTTGTAATTTAGCCGTGGGAATATGGCAGTGCACAATGTGGCGCGGTTTGTTTGACCTTGGTCGCGAAGATAGCGCGGATCTGACACACTCGGTAAATGCTATTCCAGACCCTAACGGGATATATGGCGCATTTCGGCAACGAGGAGTAATATTTATAGTGATTGAATTTCAGCCCCTTCAACATTTCATCAATTTCTCTTTCCCCTAGCCTCATGATTGTGCCAATGGCCTTGTCGTTTGTTCTCCTCGCTGCTTTTTTTGCAAGAGATGTAGCTGCTTACAAACCGTTGGTATTTTCAATGGTTTCATTCTTAGCATGAAGGCTCAAGTTTCCGCAATATATTTAGTACAACTGCCTCCACCATAGTTGCTCGAGCTGCGCAGGGCAACGGCGCAACTATTTTCGGTGGTGATTCTAACCCTTTCGGTAGTGGTTTTTCAGACACTGCGAGTAACTTCGGTGGTTTTAACACTGCAACTGATTTCGGTGGTTTTAACACTGCAACTGACTTCGGTGGTTTTAACACTGCAACTGACTTTGGTTTTGGAACTGATACCGGCTTTGGACCGTCCCCGACGGGCTCCTTCAACAATGGTATCGACGCAGCCAATACCACTACGAAAAATTTGGGAAAGACGATTGGAATTGTTGTGGTAAGTGAGATCATAGCGATGGCCTCATATCTCGAATTTTCTCCCTTTTAGGGAGTCCTCCTCGGTTGTTGTTTAATCTTGTACGGAATTGTCCTTGCTGTATTCCTGACGCGGCGGAGGAACAGAAAGTCGTTGTATGGACCCACAGCCGAATTCTATCGTAAGGGAGGTCGTATGGATGACGTTACTGCCGGCCAGCCACTCTTGGGTGACCCAGCCCCATCCTTCGTCACTTCTCCATCCACTACGACATACCATACGTTACCCTACCAACCAAGTCCTTCCCCATCCACCCAGTATGATTCAGAGGCGAATTATGGACCTGTTAACCCGTCTGTTCAATATCTACAAACTCCGATGGCTCAACACTATCCTCATCCTCAATATTATGAACCAAAGGCAGCCGCACCTCACAATGATGCCTCACCCCTGGTGATTGAGGTGTAGTTGACTGGCCAGGTTACATAACTCGGATAAATGCGCTGCCCCATTTTCACCTCCCATCGTTCACTTAAATAATTGTATTCCTTTCTTTGCCTCTTTTGCCTTTTACATAGTTTAACATTTTTTTGTCTATCATTAAAGATGAGATTATTGAGGTTAATACAGGTGATCTGGAGGGATTGTATTTTATACGAGGTAATAGCGTTACAATCGGCACAACAAGAAATATGTGGACAAATGAGAGTTGTGACGTCGTTTCTTAAATCCTAACGAGAAAAAGCCTGCAGATCATCGGCCGTAAGGATGGAATCGATGCTGTCCGCCGGTCGTCCGTTGAGGTCCAACGCCACCTTGGCCTCCGGGCCCCGTAGGTGGTCCAGCTCCGCGAGGGCCTCTGGGAATGTTGGGATTCATTGGCGTTGCCCCCATCGAAGTTGCCGCTGGCCCCCCTCTACCCATGCCACCCCCCATGCCACCCCCCATCATCATTCCTGGTCCTCCCACACTTCCCATACCTCGTCCATACCCTCCCATGCCCATTCCGCCCATACTCATACCCGGACCACCACCTCCCATCATTGGATTCATTCCCATCCCCCCCATCATCGGGTTCATACCTCCACCAAAACCTGCCCCACCTGCCCCACCAAATTGTTGGAACATTCGCTGATAGAGCTGCGCGAGAGCCTGAGGGTCAAATGGTGTTTGACCACCGGTAGTAGCACCAGCTGTTGGTGAGAAAGAACCTCCGCCTCCGCCTCCACCGTGCATTCCATGTCCACCATGAGGACCCTCACGGTAAAAACTGTTTGGGCCCATCTGAGCTCCACGCGGCTGTGCAAGTTTGACTTCAACCTAGTGAGGTCATGCAATAGGAAATCTTAATGTGAGGGCTAGAGCTTAAGACGGTATTAGTGGACGTACAACTTTGCCTTCGATATCAAGACCACCCATTCCAATCAGCCGTTCCACATCACTTTTCTCGTCAAATGTGACGAACCCAAAGCCTTTACTTCTACTTGAATCACGGTCAATCATGACTGTCGCATCAATGACCTTGCCAAACTGATTGAAAAAGTGACGCATTGATTCGTTTGTCACAGAGGGTGCCAATCCACCGACAAAAACCTTTTGAGTACGATTGTGTTCTTGACGTGGAATCGCCCTTTTTGGGTCTATCTAATCAAATATAAATGATTGAAGCCTCATTTTTTTACTACTAGCAGGCAACCTACAATTTTGCCGTCGAGATAATGTTCCCTGACCATTACGGCATTGACAGCTGCAGGATCCTCAAATGTCAGGAATGCGAACCCACGTGAACGTCCGCTTGCATCGCGCATGATAGTACATGCATCTACTTTGCCAAACTCGGAAAAATACTGCCTAAGTGTTTCTACAAGAATCTATGAGTATAAGGAAGCGTGTAGCAGAATTTATATACTATGTACCATCTGTAGTATCCCAATTCAAACCTCCAACAAACATTTTCCTTTTGATTCGTTTAAGGCGTTTAAGGAAACACGGGATGTGCGACAAGGCAGTAACGACGGATCCCAGGATGGACAGGTAGAAAAGATTGCTATTAGCATCGCGGTCTAGAATACGTGAGGATAATAGCAAAAGAATGAACTTGTCTGGGTACGCTAGTTCTAGTCCAGGTTGGGCTAAAGAACTCGAGCTACCAGGGATGTAGATGTATGTGCGATGCGCAGGGACTACGCGACGAGTACGAAGGTAGAACTACCATGTCGCATCTAAGGCCACCGCTAGGCCTGGACATTTCAAGCATGATCGGGCACCGGTGTGCATGCCATCGTCACAAATACCACAACAATCCTTAGGTTTGCAATCGTATGAATCTCACTCACCCTTCATCTTTCATCTCTGATGGTCGCACGCTGCGATCTACAACATTGATATGAGATCGCTCCCCTGTAGTATCAACTTGAGGTATCTCAGCCCTTTCAGGTTGGTAGTCTTGTCGGTCTGATACCAAAGGTGTCGTGTGTTGGTAAGCAGAAAACTGCTGTGATACTTGTGTAGAATATGGAGTTCCGTTGGATACGGGTGGTGCAGTAGCCGGTTGAACACTGTATGGTGTCGAGGCAGCGGTATGACTGGTAGGGGCAGTGGACGAAATGAATTGTGCTGTCGTTGTTGACTTAGGCTCTGAAGGGGGAGGCACCTGAGTGGTCTGTGGTGATTTAGGAATGGAAGTAGTAGTCGGTTCCTCCTTAACGGAAGTTTTGGGCTCCTCAGTCGATGAGGTGGGTTGGATCTCAGGCTCCACCAATGGGACAGAGAATTCATTGTCGTCGGCTCCATACAAGTCTGTAAAAGATCCGTTTATTAATACGATATTTATTTAACGATAAAAACATGTACTGTTACCTCCATAAAGATCATCGTCGAGCTGCGACATGGTTGTAATGCAAACTGAGTTTGCGGAACTTGCAACGGAGTCTCAAAACCCTTGAGTCCATAAGAGCCTACGATATTTAGCATCCTGCAATGTTACCAACCCCTGCATCTTCCCAGCAGCCAAAGTCACCATCAACCTCTATCGAAAGTGGAATGTCGGCTTCTAATCCTAGCAGCAGGCTTTCCGCATCGTCCCAAGACGCTGCTGACGTTACTGAGACATCACTACCGTGCCTACATCTAGATCCTCTTTTCGCTGATCCTAATGTAATGAGGAAATTCAAGGCAATTATATCTTGGAAGACAACCAGAGCATACGAGACTACATCAGCATCAAAGCGGAGAAAAGTCTGTGTTCTTTGTTCGTCCGTGTTCAAATGACTACTAATTGAACCAATTACTCTTAATAAAAGCTGCAATCTCCCACATGTGGCATATGTTCCTTCGCTCTGCACCGCCCTTATGTATGTCTACACTGCAGCTTTTCTGGTTGTTGGCCCAACGGTCACGTGATTCAACATTTGAATGAAACTGGCCATGGCTTTTGTTCGTGATCCATCATTAACCCCTACTTACACACAGAACCGATAAGCCAAATAAGGCGTAGATTGCTCTTCAGGGTCGTTGTTTTGCGCTACATGCGATGATTTTGTTCATCACCAGAAGTTCAGCACTCTATATGCCAAGACAGTTCTCGCGATCGAAGAAAGACTTACTCGCTTTCAAGGTTTGACAATATGTGTTTTTGTTACACTATTTCTCACAATCATCCTGAAGTTGGAAAACGGCCACGGGAACATTTCAAACCTTGGGTTGCTGATGAGGAAACTCTTTCTTTGCTGCGAGATACTGATGCTGTGTCATGCCAAGGTCAACCAATGTTTGTCTTGATCATCATGATATTGAACGCTCGTATAGGCCGCCGGGGACTCCTTAACCTTGGTCAAACTTGTTATCTTAACGTTGTTTTACAAGCATTTATTCATAACCCCCTCTTACGGAACTACTTTTTGAGTGACACCCACAATCATAAGCTTTGCAAAATTAGAGACTGCGTATGCTGTGAGATGGATAAATTATTCACCGAGGTGATTGGCTCTCTAGAATCCCTTGGCGAAGAGCTGACGCTCGATAGATTTACTCTGGCAATACAGCACCCTATGGCCCTACTTCTCTTCTCGCATCCACTTGGAGAGCTTCTTCAGACTTAGCGGGTTATGCTCAGCAAGACGCCCATGAATTCTTCATTTCCGCATTGAATCAGATACACACCAATTCTAAGGGATCAACTAACGTTTCCTGTAATTGCATCATCCATTCCACATTTTCGGGACAATTACAAAGCGACGTAAAATGCGGCCGTTGTAACAATATTACCAGGACAATTGATCCATTGCTGGATGTCAGTATGGAGTTGAAAGGAAAAGGTAATGCAGGCATGTCCGAAAACACTCTTACCGCCTGCCTTCGCAGGTGATATCATCCATTCTCGTCTCCATTAAGCAATTAATAATTATAATACAATAACTCTTGACAGATATACGCATCCAGAAAAATTAGGTCCGAAGGAGTACAGTTGTAGTAAATGTGGGACAGATTCCCATGTTGGTCTCTTTCCTTTCAGGTTTACTTCCCTTGACGTTTTTATAAAGGAAGCCACGAAACGGCTGAGCCTTAGGAAATTGCCTCCCGTGTTGTGCTTCCAACTCAAGGTACATTTAATTTCTTCGAATGACATTCCTGAGGTTGACTTGATACAGCGGTTTGAACATAACTCCACGGATAAGTCTGCTGTTCGAAAGATTGACACTCTTATTCGTTTTCCGGCTGTTTTAAATATGCTAGAATTTACCACAGTCGTAGCTGGAATGCAAGAATCAGAGGAGATACAAAATAAAATTCCTGGAACACATCGGATAAGGTGTGTGTACGCATTTACCGCCAGTTGGATGCCATTCATGGTCATATTAGTGACCCCGGCCCAGAAACCATGTACGAGTATGACTTATTCGCCGTAATTAATCACGAGGGACACATGAATAATGGCCACTACACTAATTTTGCACGCTATTGTGATGAAGTGAGTGCACAAGCATTTAGTCTACAAATTTATTTACGTTGCTGCAGTGGTACCGATTTGATGATGATAAGTATGTTTGATGAGAATATTTTCTTAAACATCTTCTAATTTATATCAGAGTGCACCCTTCAACTTTGCAAGATTGTTTAAATTCCGTGGCGTATATGTGCTTCTACGTCAAGCGACACCTCGACTACAAGCCTTATCAACGTCCATCCTATGTACTTAAACGCGAGACGGAAGTGGTGAGAGCCCGGGAAAGGGAGATGGAAATCGAAAAAGAAAAAGAAGCTGCTCGAATAAGAGAGGTTGAGGATGCTCTACTGGCCACCGTTTAAATTCATCCTGCCGCGCAGGACAGATCTTTCAAGTATATTCTTCGGGACATGCCCGACTTGCAGTAATACACCTGCGAGTCTAAACTCATTTTACAGACCCAAGGCATTTCCAATTAGTTTTCTCAACCAATCTAGAGGAAAGAAATCCTACACTCCCGTGAGAGGCAGTGCCCTCCTTCCCATTGTATCACCCCTGTCATTTCTTTTCGTTCCTTAAGTCTCAATTCTATGCGATTTATGGCGAGCATATGTTAATCCATCAACACTGTCGAGGCCAACATACCAGTGATGGATGGAGGTGCCACCAAGCATAAGGACATGAATCCTATGATGGATAATATATACATTGCATCCCAATTCAGACACGAAAGAAGTTTTGAGCTGTGATCCTCGGCTCGAAGGCCGTGTTGGAAGGCTGGAAGTGTACATATGTATGCGACATGGCTCGGACGCTAGTTATACATTACTCCAGTTCCCAAGCAGCATAAATCGGCAAACTGTCATTGGGGATATATTGGCACAGCCAGAGGTTCTCAAACGCTCTTACACTAGAACTGTGAAAATATCGAATATTTCGCTGACTAACCTGGTCGCTGTCTACCGGATTATTGGGCAAGTTATCATTAGCTAATCTTTTATTTTATGCTTTCTTTCCGTTCGATCTTGTTCTGTGTTAAACAGGAACAGGAAGGCTATGGTGCGGTGAATCTCGACGATGACATGAAGTCTGGATGTGTGTTTTGCCAAATCTCCCCGGCTGGTGGTTTTGACATTATCTCAGAAGTGAGGTTGACCCCTTCCAATGTCAGGCTAGCCTACCCTGGTATGACTTTCTCAATTATTTTTCAGAACTCAACTCTAGTCGTCTTCCGAGATCGCGACCCAGGGGCGAAAGAACATCTTTTGGTGGTACCAGTCAAGCACATCCGTAATCAATCTAGTGTGGGTATACGTTCAATGCTTAACTGAACAATGCAGCAAGTGTGAAGACATTGGGGCGCGACGATGTCCCGCTTCGTGAGTAGCTTCACTGATAATGATGGTCATAAGGATCTGACTTGAGAGGAAAGTTAGAGACATGGAACATATAGCTCACCGGGCATTAGATACTCTTGGCATTAATGTCGATTCTCGAAGGTGCGTCCTTAATGAGAACTTATTGATTTCCTCTCTTTACCAATGATGACGGTATACCATAGACTTGGATTCCATATACCGCCTTTCAATACTGTCATGCACCTCCATTTACACGTTCACGGTCTGCCCTACAAGTCACTCTATCGTCAAGCCAAATACTCCATATCCGCAGGAAGGTGGGGACAGAAGAAAGGATGCTCGTGGTTTGTGGATATCTACCAAGCCATCAACATTCTGGAGGATGGTGGTAAAATCGGTGTTCTCCCATGCTAGCAAGACATGTTGGGAAACACCGCCTAAAGATGATATGGCTAGGTTGATCATCAGGCTAAGCCAATGACAGTGTTTACATGAGCTTGTGTTTGAACTTCCTAGTGACACGATCGCTGGATCGGAAAGCGAACTGATCACCGTAAATTTCGAATTCGATGACGGGGTCAGAATCTTCGATTTCCGATGATTCTGGTGAAGGTGCGTACAACGGAACGTTGCAAACAAAGACAGAGTTTTTCTTTGGGATGACTGCAGAAATCAACGAGTAAGCATTAAAAACAGTTTATGCGATAAAGAGAACCCACCTTTTAATCTATCCTGCTTGGTGACAACTTTGAAAGTATTCTCAGTCTCTAAGATGACAATTCCGGAACAGCCAACAAGGCAAGGATTTTTTGCACTTCGTACTATACATGTCAAAGAATCATTTAAACTTTCTTCATATTGATATGGGCTTCTACATACCCGAAATGATGCTTCCATGAAAGTCTGCTTTCACTACTTTTGCTTGCATGCCCAGCACACTTGGCATGCGGAGCGAAGAAGGATCTACTGGGGTGCCAGGACGAACATCGAGTCCTAGAAGCTCAGCCATGTATGACTTCCAGAGTCGATGAAGTGGCATGAACAGTTGATATCTATTTCACTTCAGCACCCGCATAGGGACGAGGGACCCATAAACGTGCCGTGTCTCTTCCTTCTTCATGCTCCATATGCCTCTCAGGACAGCATCCTTTCGGCTAAGAACTCGAGAGTTTCTTCTAGCAGCGTCTTGGGTTTGCCGTGCCTTGCGCTGATCTGCCAATTGCTTTGCTCTGCTTTCTCGTGCAGGGTTTTCCAACGGGATTAGACGGTTCTGAAACCGGCTTGAATATATTGCAGATGGATTTGGAGATAATGTGAATTGGGATTGCACGTAAGTTGGTGTAAATGGTGCCGATGTGGTAAGTCTGAGGCTTTGACCCTATGCGAGATTACTTAGTGGAGAATATAAATGATTTAGATTCACATGCTTTAATTTGTGAAACGTGAGGGAGTTCTCGGTAGGGGTCAACGGAGGAGGTTGCTTGGGCATTGCTATTGTTCATGGCAGAAATGTGACAAGACATGTATTGTATTTAACTTCCGAAATCATGTGAAACCAACGGCCAGGCTGGGGGCATAAGTGCTCCTCCGAGTCTCTCCTACATACCAACACCCTCCCACTATGTCTGATCTCAAAGAACCTGGTTTTAACGTTAAACTTCCTTCTTCTTTTCCAGATATGTTTATAATGACCTTGTTGGTAGTCTTCAAAGATCTTAGTGGCACTCGGAGGAGCGTTCGAAGAGGCTAGTGATGCAGAGAAGAAAACGCAGATCAAAAAGGTCAATATTCCTTGGTTATCAACGATTTAAAAGTTTCACACTACTCATACACAGACAAACGGCATCTTTGAGCTGCGTGTGAAGAACGAAGAGGGTAAAGAAGTCATATGGACCATCGACTTGAAGAAGACGGGAACAGTTTACAAGGGAGAGGCGAAGCCCAAGGCCGACGTTACCCTAATTTTTGACGGTGAGCCTTTCCGTTAGATTCTGTCAAGCAGAAGGGTTGACATGATGTGTTTGAGATGATATCTTTGTACAAATTGCATCCGGGAAGGTGAGATACGGTGTTTGCTATTGGTGAATGACTTGCGTTAATTGTCAATTGACTCTCATACTGTAGCTGGATGCTCAGAAAGCTTTCATGACCGGCAAACTGAAGGTATGCATGTATACTATTCTATGAACCAGGGTGGTTTACACATCTGTCTTAGACGAAGGGTAACATCATGCTAGCCACGAAGCTTGATAGCATACTGAAGGTTTGTATCACGCTCTTCCACAAACGTTTGCTATTCAAATTTCACCTAAACAGACGGCAAAGACAAAGGCGAAATTGTAATAATATGCTAGAATTAATTATTGCAATTAATATTCGTGATTTCGTGTTAGCTTAAGGCAGCTGAAGTGGGGATTACAATTCAGGAGTCAAATGGAAATCCAATATCAGAGGAACGACCCAAATAGTCCTTGAGAACGGCGTTTTTGAGGCTGAGCATCCTTTCGCAAGTTGACCAAACTCTGCAGAGATTTCATGACCTGTGACCACCCGCACCAGTGTCATGTAACGCGCTGGGAACATGACGAAAGTATAACTCACCTCTTCTAGCTTATCCTTTCGCTCTTGCAGGTCTAGATGGTGACGCACAGCTGGATTTTCGCGCGCGAATCGTTGTATCTCGTCTCGATCAAGATCATAAATTAAGCGAGAATCGATTTGCCGAGGAAACTTAAAGCAACGTTAACAAAATGAAAGAACGCTATATCAAAACCATACCTGATAGAAGAACTGGTCAAGTAGCTCAATGTTAATGAATAATGCTGAGGTATACGCCAACTTGTCAGCTACGACGTTTAGGAAAGCTTCCGGACATAAAATCCCGTTCTCTGGCCCACTCTTGCACCGTTTTGACTTGAGCGCGGCAAGTCGTAACTTCAGGATGCCTAAGCGGTCGTTGTAAAGGATGGCATGTCGAGCTGACCAGGTCTAGTAAGACAAACTATTAATGACCCATGAGCGCTAGAAGTACTTACCATCTAGTAGTTGTGCGGGGTTATATCGGTATTGGTCTGGTAGCTCGTCGTCGTTTGTACCTGGAGTCTCTGAAGTCGCCAGACGGTTAGCTTTTCGATCTTGTTCGAGTTCCTCAAGCGTCTTGACATAGGAGATCAAATTATTCAACCGTCGGCTCCCCCCGACGCGTTTCCGAATTTCCTTGAGCTTACCCTCGCACATACCAACTTCCCTCTCAAACAGGTCAATAGCCTTCACTCGGCCAGCCTCCCATTCCTGAGGCTCGACCTCGACCTCATACTTGAATGGCTTAATACAGTTCTCCACCTGGTCCGAAGTGACCCCCATTCTATCTCGTAGAATCATGTGCGAAAATTGAATGAGCCTGTCTGCAGCACCAGGATGGAATGTGAATGGCTCTCCGGTAGCGATAGACTCGATCAGCGCCCGAAGACCCTCTGCAACGAGATGCGTAGAATCGCGACCTACTCCCGACTTGGTAAGTAAGGATGAGGCAGCTTCCAATTTGTATCGCCAATATGGCTCTACAGCTTCGGGCTTCAACTTGGGGTCTGCAGCAAGCGCGTTCAGCTCTGCAGCTCGCTTGTCTGACCAATATAATTGCTCAAGCACATCCATGGATTTCTCATCCAGCATCATCTTGAGTTTCGCCCGTAGCTGGGGCTTACTGAACTGGTTGGTGTAATTCTTAAACTTTGTTTTGAGGTCATCAACTGTCTCTGCGACGTATGACTCAGCTGTTATGCGGCGATCGTTGTATTGCACCTTAAATTGGTAGGTTGCTTCCTCCAATTCAAGCTGCACAGCATTGGTGATTCCATGCAAAGATGAAGCCATCGATGATTCCAGAACTTCCATGAGCCGTCTGCGAAGTGTGTCCGTGCCAACCATCAGGGAAGTTGAAATGCCGAAATGTTCTTTGTTTGCACTAAAGAAATTATCCTCTGCCCTCGGCGCCGCGACCGCAACCAAATCGGAGGATTTGTGACCTTTCGGCTTGCACACTACCCCAACGTAACCCAAATGTAGCGGATAACGGTTCCCAGAAAGAATTCCAGCACCTTCATCTGGGGGAACAAGGTCCATCTTTGTAATGACACCAATGGTGCGGAGGCCAAGCGGGTCTACTTTGCGACTTGCTCTGAGCGCAGGCGAATTGGCTAAGTCAACGTCGGCTGCACATACTGCTAATATGATGTTTGGTTCTCGGATATACTTTTCGCAAAGTGAGGCAATCTTCTCCTTGAGGGTTTCCGGTTGATCAAGGGAAGATATCTGTACATATCCAGGTAAATCTATCAAAGTTAGGTCTGGGACGTGAGGACTGTGTATGCGCAAGTCGATTGGTTCATTGGACACAGCTTCGGAAGAGGGAACGGCGAGATTGAGGTCAGTGAGGGTTTTCTGAATTTGTGAAAAGTCGGATATCCGGCCGAGGCCAAGTGTTGGAAACTCCCCATACTCATCTGCTTCACCTGAAGCGGAAGGAGGATTGTGAATCAAGGTCAGCTCGATTGGACGTCGAGTGACCATGTTATTTCCTCTGAAGGAGAGATTCAGTGTTCAGACCGATAATGAGTTGCTGCACGTACTTGGGTAAAAATTCCTGCCCAACAATGGCTTCTAATACAGAGCTCTTTCCTGAGCTTTGACTGCCGATGACCACAATACTGGGCAGCTTAAGCGCGTCGCTATGGTCAATGCTCAACAGAATACTGCGTATTTCAATGAGTTTCCGGGTCAAATGCATGAGTTCGTCAGCTCGAGGGCCGCTTTGGTTGTTCTCCTGAGATGGATCCGTCGGAGCAGACAGTGTGGCTGCGATGAGTGCAGCAATGGCAGTCTTATCTTCAGGTGTAGGCTGTCTGCCTTTCGATTCGTTTTCGAAATTGGAACCGTCTTGATTCTGTTTACCTTTTCCTCCCGAAGAGAGAAGAAGGTCCTTGAGGAATTGGGGCGCCTGAAGCTCGGGCAATTGGACCTGAGATACACGAGCAGCCACAGATTTCAGCCCATCCGAAGCAGAATCAAACAGATCTGTAGCAGAGTCCTGTATCGTGTTCATCCAAGCCGACGATTGGTTACGAAACTCTAGCGTTGACATGCATCAAATAGCGGACTGTTCGCATTTACATTGGTATTAGCTCACCCTCAAACTTGTAGTTGGCGTACCCCAACGCGCCTGCTCCTACAGTCGCACCAGCAATGGGTACACGAAACGCGCGCGCTACGAATTTAGGTAGTGCAGAATACGATATGACGCGAAAATGGACATGTCGAAGGGCTTGAACTTTGGCGAGTGGTATACGACCATGCAAGCGCAGGTCGGGGGACATTATAAGCGTGGACATATGACTTCGCCTGCGAGACGGGGATAACTTGTTGCTTGACGATTTGGCGGGGACCCCGCCCTTCAACGTCTCCAGACGGTGGGAAAGGGTTCTCAGCATTGTGGCATATATGTAGCAACGACGGCTCTGGGTCAATCGGCGTGGGAATAAGTCGGCACTGAGCGCTACGTACAAGTAAACTTTTCTTTAGTGCGTTGTCACTCTTACAGGAAAGCTTAACGACAATGTCTCTTAACGTACTTAGGACTCGTTCTACTCATACGCTCCGTAATGCTGCACGTAACGTTTCTGCGATGGCGTCGCGACCGACACACTCTTACTCTTTAGCTCGGGCAGCGACCACTATTAAAACTGCCCGAGCTTTGCCTGCGCAGGTAGCTTTTATTCTCTTGCTATGGGTACTTTTTGTTCATGTATCCAACTAGTTTGTGCGAGGAATGAAGACGCTGGATTTTGCGGGTACCAAAGAGGTGGTCTACGAGCGCAATGACTGGCCGCTCCCGAAGCTCCAGGATTACTTCAAAAATGACACACTTGCCCTTATTGGCTATGGTTCGCAAGGACACGGCCAGGGTCTTAATGCACGAGACAATGGTTTGAACGTCATTGTCGGCGTCCGCAAGGACGGAGAGAGCTGGAAGCAGGCCATGGAAGATGGCTGGGTGAGCTCCAATTTCTGATGACAAGAAACAGTTGGGTTGATGTAAATCAGGTGCCGGGGGAGAACCTCTTTCCCATAGAGGAAGCTATTACTCGAGGCACAATCATCATGAATTTGCTCTCGGATGCTGCACAGTCCCAGACATGGCCTACCCTCGCACCATTGATCACCAAGGGTAAAACCCTCTACTTTAGCCACGGATTTTCAGTAGTCTACAAAGAGGACACGAAAGTCATTCCCCCTGGTGATATCGATGTCATCCTAGTTGCCCCCAAGGGCTCAGGCAGAACGGTTCGCACCCTCTTTAAGGAGGGCCGTGGCATTAATTCCAGTATCGCCATTTTCCAAGACGTTACCGGGAAGGCTAAAGAAAAGGCTATTGCCCTCGGCATAGCTGTAGGATCAGGCTACTTGTACGAGACGACGTTCGAGAAGGAGGTTTACTCGGACTTGTACGGCGAGCGTGGTGTGGTACGTTGGATTGCAGACTCTAACAAATTCTTGCTCACTTTCAGACTGGTCGCCCCTCTAGCTCATGGGCGCCATTCGTAAGTTTAAAATATTAATAATTGCAGCGTTTGGAGTGTTCTCATGTTGACATCCACCCTTAGAGGGACTTTTCCTTGCTCAATACCAGGTGAGCAGGTTGCATCCGCTAGCCCACGAGCCTTTTCTTACGCTTCCACTAAGGTCTTGCGCAAGAATGGACACTCGCCCTCCGAGGCCTTCAATGAGACTGTAGAGGAAGCGACACAGTCGCTCTACCCTCTCATCGGACAGCGCGGGTACGTCTTCTCTTAGAACGTAAATGTACAATAGAAATCTCACCAGACCTTTCAGCATGGTATATCCCGAATCTTGCATCCTGCTCAAGCAATCTAACCATACCTCCCACAGGACTACATGTTCGCTGCCTGCTCTACCACCGCCAGGCGGGGCGCTCTTGACTGGGCACCCCGTTTCGAAAAGGCCAACGTGCCGATCTTCGAAGAGCTGTACGAGAGTGTGAAGAACGGGACTGAGACGCGCAAGTCGCTAGAGTTTAATGGACGGAAGACATATCGCGACGATCTCAAAAGGGAGCTGGCCGAGATTGACAGTCAGGAGATCTGGAGGGCAGGTGCGCCTCACTTCTGTTTCCCTCGTTTCCGCGGTACTCTGCTAATACCACATATCAATATAGGGAAAACGGTTCGCTCGCTGCGTCCTGATTACAAGGGCGAGTAGACAAGTCTCGCTGTGCGAACAACTCAAAAAATAAGTATAGATAAAAAAGCAGTAGTTGCTTGTGTTTAGGGCTTGTCTCCCTATACCAGATTGATAACCAAAGAAGGAATGAAAGTATTTTTTGAGTTCCATCAAGGCTAAACCAGCAGTGGAAGAATGACCCTGTAAGGACTAGGGGGCCGTTCGGCCTGCTCAGTTGTTCGATTTGTTTGGAGTTTTCTGAAACATCAAGTAAGAATTAAGCCACTCTGCTTGATTTAGTACAGTAATGAGTAGATTTAATAAGGTCGAAACCGTGATCTAATTTGTTTAGTTCTTTGGTTGGCTTTGGTACCTTGAGACAAGGTCTCGAACGACTACCAGGGCCGGGAGCTTCGACGTACTGACTTAATCTTAACTCATCCTCAAGGAAGCTATGAGCTTTCAAAGTACACTATATCACAGTCGGGGTATCTAATTCATGGCAGGTTGGCCAGATCTGAGACATAAAAGTAACCACGGCAAGAACACCTCACATTATGATTTATATTAAAAACATATGCGATAGCTGGCATAGCGGCCACTGGTCTCACTAGGCCGGGTGATTTTTACAACTTGTCCTCGTTTGAGTCCATAATAGCGGGCAACTGGATCGGCAAGCTGTATCCGTGGTAATTGTGTTTCTTTGAGTCGGCTGCATCTCGCTCGTGATAGCGTTTGCATACAGACGATTTCAAACACACTCACTATTTCTCTAATAAAGCTTTTTTATCCTCGGGCGCCAATACTTCGTGCTTAGGAACCAGTGTGTGATGGGTAATGTTGACCAACAAGTCTGCTTCAGAAAACTCCTCCAGTTTGTATTGTTGTGCCATGGCCACAATAACCTGGTATGCTTTAGCGTAAATAAGAATAGCGAAAAGCTGATCTTACCTTCCGTGCTGACGGTGTCATAGTTCCAGGGAACACGATGATACCTCTTTGAATAGACTTCTCGTCAAGAATGCCCAGGAACCTAAGCAAGGTTCAAACCACGGATTGTTCTTCACCTAAATGTACGCACTTCCGCATTGTCTTGACGCCTACACTTTTCTCTTCGGTGAAAAAGATGAAGATGTGATCTGAAAGGTCTTTGCGAGAGTTTGTAAAGAAATTGAGCTGGCTTCGACTGACGGCAGACTACGTTGAGGAAATGACAAAATGGCGTAAATATATATACTTACTCTATGCTGCCAATACTAGATGAATAGTTATTGCGAAATGTGGGTAGATCCATAGCTATTTCATCTTCAGACACTTGGAATCCCTGTCCATTTGTGGAATGAGCTACAGCGCACTTAAAAAATGACGAAGGGAACTCACTCTGTCCTTCGCTAGTTCGTGAATAGTCCGATTTATTTTCCACAGGCGAGCAATTTCTTCGTCCGACGACATGATCACCGGTAGACACGCCACCACCCCGAGTGCGTGGTCACGATTGGTCACGATTACGTAATTTACATAAAGTTCCCGGCAACCAAGGTTTAGATCATCCGCCATGGCACACATTCCGCCTACGTTTGTCCAGCCTATCCAGTTCTTGGTGTTTAATATCCTGTGGACATACATTGCAAGTGTTGTGACAGGAAATGTCTCTCAAGTGGATCGAGTCTGGACATTCCTGCCAACTTTATATACAGCATACTTTGCCTTCTATCCCCTGCTAGACGGGGCCGATCCTACAATTAAAAGTCATGGGGTTCGTCCTAGAGCGTTGTTAATGCTAACGTTGCAGGTATGTCATCACAAAATGCCTGCTACCTAAATCCTAATAAGATCGCCAAATGGAAGATGATCTGGATGATCCGCCTGAGCTACAACACTTGGAGACGTGGTCTCTTCAACTTGTACGAATACATTGAATACATTGACATCTTTTGTGTCGCTTATATCAATTATTTTAGGAAGGATGAAGATTATCGATGGGCCATATTTCGGAACAAAGTCCCTGCTTGGCTTTTTCAAATATTCAATTTTGGATTCATAGGTATATGAAGCAAGTCAAAACTTATGCGATTCTCATGTCGTCATTAAAAGCCGCCGTGCAAAATATTTTACTATTTTTGCTCGGAGTAAGTTCGCTGAGAAGAGGATAGAGATTATTTGTATTTAAGTTTTCAATAGCTTCCCGCGCACAATGCCCTCGTGAGAGGACCACACGAACTGGGTGTCTCAGACTATGTGCTGGCCTCTCTCTCTCTTTTAGTTTTAGCTCTGGAATTCACTTCCGACAATCAACAATGGTCTTTTCAGGTGTGCATTATTTCACAGGAGAATAGCTTGTTCTTCTAACAGCTGCCTGCTAGAATTTCAAGCAGAGGGGCGTGCTTAACCCAAATGAGTGGCCATGGGCACGATTGCGATGGACTGAAGATGATCGTCAAAGAGGTGGGTTCCATGGCCTTGGATCTTTACAGGACCGACGCCTTGATCTCATAGGTTTCGTAACTCGAGGCTTATGGGCAATTTCTCGACATCCAAATTGCGCCTGCGAGCAAACTTTTTGGGTCAGTCCATCCTGGGTCTCACGCTAACAGCCCTCACTATTTTCCCCTGTAGTATATCATGACTCTTTTCCCGATTCTGGGCTCCACGCATATCCCTACTAAAGTCTCCACTGACTTGACGCTACTTTTGCCACTCGCCCCTGCACTCGCTCTGAGCACGTTGTTCATTTCATCGACAATTTTCACCGAATCCATCTCGGCGGCGAAGTATCCAGAGTATTCAGCCTATCAGTCTCGCGTGGCCATGTTCTGGCCTGGGAGTACTTTTCTGAAAGGTGTATGGTTGTTTGTCACAGGGAGGAAGACTGAAGTTGACCGGATGGTCTGGGGCCCGGTCAAAGGGAAGCGAGCAGAATGATGAGGTAACTATCGTAACCATGTTGTACCATCGTTAGCCTCCCCAAAACTTGGTCAACTCGTATAGAATGATTGAAGCTTTAGAAATGAAGGAAGTTGCCAAATAACTATAGGTCAATTCCGGTGATATGTAATTATATCAAGCAACAATGCAATGAGCTTAGTGGTGAGTCAGTAGTGACCAATCCAGCTCTATAGTGGGACAGGGTTCCAAAAGAGTAGGGTTGAAGAAGATACCATACCTTGTACTCGTCATTGAGGGTTGAGGGCACTATAAAGAGAGGAAATGCAATTAATTCATAAAACTCCAGTTGGCAGTCAGAGGGTATACTATATATAGGTAAGCTAGATCTTGAGTGTCAGGCTATTTAAACGGTAATTGTACAGTGTCAAGACTTGGAATTGATCAAGGTCGAGCAGGGCGGCGATCTTTCACTTTGTTTTACATCGATACAGCAATATAGCTCAATCGATTATTCTTCTACAGCGGCAAGTCGGATCTCCGCCAAAACTCCGGCGCTTTCGCGTTTACTGCCGTAGTGTGGCGTGGCGCACCGTCTACCATTACGCTTCTTCGTCCGACTATTGTCCTCGCAAACTTCCTCAAACACTCCTCATTCACCACCTACTGTGTCATAATGGTGCTAGGGAAACTAGTTCATTATGCTTTCGATGCTGTACTCCTATCCACAGTCATAGCAGGAGTGCGGAGGTCTAGTGGCTTCTCGTACGTCGATCCCAACGATATTTTTCTAGCGTACTGCCTTAATCTCTAACTATCAAAGTCTTGATACCCCACTGCTCCCCGACTCGACACTTCGTTCCGTGGCAGACAAGTTCTTGGGTGTCGGAGAGACCGTTTTTGATGTCGTACAGGCGAGCGCTGTGAACAGTGGCTACTTCAAAAGAGGAAGTTCACGATAATGCGGCGAGATATGCCATCTATATATATATTGTTATACTGCATTCCAAGGTGCGAGGACGTCATGTAAGCCCGGGACGTGAACTCAACATGATCAGTTATGTAGCTCGAGGCGTGTTACAACGCATGTATTTATGATACGAACGTGGTAACAGAACTACCATAAGTGCACTTATGAAAGGGTATTGAGGATTGTGTCTTCTCGCAGGTATGGCGCATTCATGCCGAGTCGAGCCAACTAGTCGTTTTGTGCAGTTTGAACATTATAAAAAATGTTGTTGCGCTGAAAATGTCGGTGGCTAGTCACTTTAGGGAATCTATAAGTAATCATGAGGCATCGTTGTTGTTTGATGGATTATCCGACGTGGGGTCAAGTAGAAGCTCATCTAACAGACTGGTGACTTGTTGTTTACACTTCTCTGCTTCTCCTGACGCCCGGCGAAGTTCTTGGTTATGTTGGTGGACTATCTGGGCCTCATCTGAGAGGAGTAGAAGTAGCTTGAGGGAATGCGTGATTGACATGAGAGAAGAAGCCGCGCGAACCTAAGACAATGGGTATGTAGTGAGGAACAAAGATCGCGTCATAACCCAGGTTACAGATTCACCATTGATTCGGTACGACATTGCGCCTGAAAAGTCTCTAGAGCGATTTGATATTTATCCTTGTCACCCACCTAGGAGGATGCCGTAAGACGAGTGTAAATATTCAGGCAGAAAGAGCTGACTGATGCAATTGCGACCAGGTCGACCATTCCATCGACAAGGGTGTCCACGTCGGCATCTAGCTTCTTATTCCACTCCTCTTCAACTTGATCTAAGTACTCCTCTGAGGTTTCTGCAGGGAGTTGGTCATAGCTTCTTGCTCCAATATTAGCACTCGGAAGTGCTGAGGGACGGGAGGCATCCGTCTGGAAAGGAGTAGACATAAGAAATTGAGACTCAGTCATCCAAGGGCGCTAGACTTGATATGGGAGGCTATATGTAGCCAGATGAGAGAGAAAAGGCGAGAAGGGCACTGAATGTACTCTGTTGTTGTTTGTCACCATCCATATACTGTTGGCCTGTCAAATTATCATTATGCATACTGCAGCGGGCGGTCTCGGATCCGCCTAATGATCGGTCTTTAACCTTTCCTTCACACGACTGATATGTAAACAACAACGCAAATCAGGACTCGACTTGTTCGTATTCGTCCATGAGGTCGTGTCCCTCGCAACGAGAGTTCCGTGTGTTCTGGTTTACTTCAAGTTCGGCATGAAATTTCGGTTTGAGGGAACTTACGGGAACCTTGTTGCTAGGTCCCTCCACCCCAGACCACTGGCCTCTTTATAGTCGGGAGCGCCCAGTAATCACAGTGCTTTAATGACGGAAAGCGGAAAGTGTCTCCAGGTTTCCGCCCCCATTAACCCCACATAAAATGATCATGGGGCTGCCTAATTACTCAATGCAGACCGTACCTCTTGGAGATGCGTATTCGAACAATCTTAGGGGCCTTAAACCTGGCAGCCTCTACTTTCAACGAGGCTCCAGCAAGAAAATCAAAGAAACGGACAACTATCACCTATTCTAGACAGGTTATAGACTATTAGTCTGCCGAGCCTGCCTCGCATCCTGTCACATGCACTCTTCGGAAGATGATAGTATGCAATGCTTCCGCTACTCCGAGCTCTATGCGTCCGAGTCTGTTCGCGTGACTGTTCGAGGAACAGCACAATTCTGGTGTATATAAACGTATTTCAAGTGGCCATTCCTGCTTGTCACCGACCCATCTGTTCTGAAGTACGGACATCATGTCGGCCAGTTGCGTTGCCTCCTACCCAGCAGATATCCTATATGAGATCTGCGCAGCCATTTACTCCGCAGCGCAGCCCGCACCAGTGCCGTCTCTTGATCCTATCGTACCAAGCTGGTCAGAGGCTGTTCCAACTGCTCTACCCTCCTCCCATCCCCCTGCGAACTGGCCAGAACCTCTGGCACGCAAGACCCTCACCAGCCTTTGTCTCGTAAACAAGGTCTGGTACGAGGTAGCCAAACCCTGGCTTTACCGTAAGATCGAGGTCCGCTTGCCACGAAATTGGCTCGCATTTGTGGACGAGATTACGGGTGGTGAGGAGGATACCGAGCCAGAGCCAACTGCATCCTTCGTAGACCAAACTGTCAATAATCCGGCCGTCGCGCTTGCCAGCCTCTCACCGCCTGGGAGCAGAGATGTGTTACACCTCCAGGAATGCGTTTTGGATAGACTCACTGGAATTCCGGATGGGTCTATCCCTCCTGAATTACTTTCTCCCCCCGCCTCCCGAGACCCTAGCCCTAGGCGACTGAGAGAAAAAAGCCCAGGCCGCTGGAGGTTAATGTCCGCCATCAGTGACGCGGTAGAAAATGTCACTGGGATGTATGGTAATTGCTGATATCCAATATCCCCTTCCGTCTATTAATTGGTGCGGCTAGTGCCTGCTCTCTATTATCATCGTCCAGGAAGACATACACGTAGGCTGGACTTCAATCACTTTCGCACCATAGGCACGCGTCGGTCAATGGAGGAAGGCATAACCAGTCGTTTCGTTACCGGGACTCGGGTGGAACTGGTACTAAAGGTATAGTCGACTCAAGCTGTTCAGAATGTATATTTCATTATCCCTCTCAGGAAATGTTTAACCTGCAATTTTTTGGAGCTACTGAATACATGGACGGAGCGCTGACATTCTCAGTGTTGACTGAACTCTTCCTTCGGGGCTTGTCTACTCGAAATTCTCGTGATCGCGGGCGTGCTTCACGTGCCCGTGGCGCAGAATGGGACGCAATTGAGCGCCGAAAGGAATGTAGGCCCCTCGAAGCAATCGACTTTTGCGGTTGTGTCAGCGCCGTGTTTGTGAACGCCCTTGATGAATTTACAAGGACGTATTTAGACTCTGACGACGATGGTCCGTCTATCACGTTTCCAGGATTGCAGCGTCTGGGACTTCGAGGCGTTCGATCTGTCCCCTCCTCCGTCCTCACTCCATTTGTCCTGGCATTTCCTTCTCTTACCCACCTAGATCTTTCAGGGACGCTGTGTTCTCAAGATCTCCTCCGAAAACTAGCATTGGTGTCCACTGTCAGGCTCACTTCCCTCGCCCTCGCACGCTGTGCTTGCCTCACCAGCGAATCCATTGCATTCCTTTTAATACAGGGACCTGCCACGTTTCATCTAGAAGAGCTTTCTTTATATGGCGACACGACCTTTCCCTCCGTGCTCACAGAGGCCGATCTCAACAGCATTGTACTGAACGCGCGATGTTTTGTATCTGGGAAACTTCGTTATCTTGATCTCTCCAGTTGTCCTGTCACTCCTGCTATTTTAAATGCATTCCCCCCCCAGCCCGAGTTACGGTCTCTTGGGCTGGCATATATCGCAGCCCTCCCCTTAGCATATATATCCCAATTCATGCTTTCTTGGGCACGGAACGTGGAGGTTCTCACCCTCATCAATACGTCTCCAGAACTGAATCAGACACCTCGTCAAGCTACACTCGCATTACATTCGAAGATTGTCCAACCTCTTGCTACATCACCCTTTACATTCTCGCTCACGTCCTACAGACAACCTATTCCTCCTCCCACTAGGCTACGAGTCATTGAGCTGTCGACTCCCTTGCTCAGTAGTCTTGGGGCAGGAGCTGGCTCATGGAGGATCGTGCGCAGTAAAGGAGGGAGAGGGTGGTACGTGGATACTGCAAGCGGATGGGTTACGGAGAACTGGAACACCCCGCTGTTACGTCGAGACTTACCCCCTGAGCATCCTTTCAGAGTGGAGTTGGTGCGACTCGCAGACTCTAATGGGAACGTGAGCAGTGGGGTCGGGTGGCATGCTCGCAAGATGGAGGTAAGTTTCATGATTGTTGTCGCATTCAGGCGTTGTTGTCCCGTTTGCTGATTATCAACACGTAGGTGTTGCACGGACAAGGCATGTTAGGTCGTGAGGATGGTTTGTACGGGGCTGTGTCATTTGCATATCACTCGTGAACTTGATGCCAGTTGGAGGAACGCGCTTGATGCACGTTGTTTTTCTCACAAAATACTTATTGTTCTAATGGAGTTCAGGCTACCTAGCTATTGAGAGTTGAAGCTTTTTCAACTCTACGCTCAGAAAACGGGCCGGTTCTGTTTGCCCCATGCATTATTCGCTTGCGTCTGCTTGTTTCTGCGAAATTCCTTGTACTTAAATGAGCTATCAGTAATACCATTTGCGCAGTAAACTTGGCGAACTGCCTTTGTCTTCAAAAGCGGTCCAAGACTTCACCAAGACTGTGCGGTAAGATGGTAACCGGTCCGGTAACGTGATGACTGCACGATGTTCTTGGCACAAGCACACAGCACACAGCAATAGTAAGGCAGCGATAGTAAGGCCACCACCCTGTACACACTTGAGCAATAGAACAATAGAAACCTATGATTGTGGCTCTTAAGCAAATGTCAATGATTTCTGAGATCTGTATAGAGTGAATCTATATGGCTATAATATAATATAGTTACATCATAGTTAGGCGACCGAAATGACAAAAACGCGCCTCCCACGCCACGAGGCAGCACAGCAATCCGCACACACTCTCTATACAGTTTCCAAGGTCCAAAAGGAACCTTCCTTTACATAGTCGCTCCTTCACACCACCATCAACATGTCCTCCACTCTGCAGCAGCAATCCACAGGTAACTCTAGCTCCTTCCAGCTATACTTCCAATGTTTTTGACGTGAGTCGTCTCAGTGAGTGACTCGTCTCAACTAAGGGACAGGCGGGGCACAAAAGAATACCAACCTACACATGAACGTGAAATTACAATGCCCTCTGCAACTCCACCCCTAGCGACGAATGGTCGAGTGGCAACAGGCTTTCGACGTACTTTCGCGACATTGATGACACCTCAAAAACCCGTGGGCAAGAGCCCTACCCTTATTCAAAGCCTAAAAGCAACCATTATGGCTACTTGTCAGTCTTATTCACCACTCTTTCTCAATCAAGATGCTGACGGTCTGTACAGGGCTCAATGTTCTCCTGGTGTTTATTCCCATCTCCGTGAGTAATAGCATGTCATACAAGGTGTACGACTATTTTCCGACGCCACCTGCCGCAAAAGTGGGCTATGCATTTTGCTAAACAGAATGATATCATAATCTTCATCTGTGAGTGCCACCCGCAGCGTCAATCTTCCCGATTCATTCAATTTGTATCACCAGTTTCATTTTTGGCGATCATTCCTTTGGCAAAAGTAAGACCAACTGAGGTTTAATGCCTGGTGATTGTTAACCATTGTTCGTAGCTTCTGGGATTTGCCACCGAAGAGCTGTCCATCAGAGTAGGACAAACAGTTGGCGGGTTAATAAATGCTACTCTTGTGGGTCCATTATTTCATTTTGTCCCAATGACTTGTTGATCTATTCAAATCAGGGAAATGCGTAAGTCTTTTCTTGCCGTATTGCCCTTGTCAAGCTAACTCTGTTTTTTTTAGCGTCGAATTGATTGTAGCGGTATGTTTGGATTTTGTCGACGAAGCATGTTTTCTGACGTCCGGCCTCTCATCGATGACTTAGATTATTGCCTTGGCACAATGTAAACTTACAATCGTGCAGTCATCTCGTAAGCACTTGAGCCATTTGTTGGATCCTTCGTATCTCACTGAGACGCAGTCGTGGGATCCATCCTGTCAAATATTTGTGAGCAACTTCCAACATTTCCAAACAATCACACCAATTCACAGGGGCATTGTTTGTCGATGGCAGTGCTTGTTCTTGGCATGTGTTTCTTCGCAGGCGGCACGAAATTCTCGGAACAAGAATTTCTCTCGAGTGAATTTAGATGTTTCTATCAGGTTGTTAGGCACTGACATCGCTTCAATACGCAGGCGCTGCTAACTTAAACAGTTCCCTGCTCACGCTCAGCGTCATTGCCGTGCTTCTTCCAGCGGCATTTGTTATGGCTATCAATAGTGGAACAACAACTAATTCTATCCCAGGAGAGGGGTCCGATATTTTGAAGATGAGCCGTGGGGTGAGCGCCTAACATGTCCATGACGACACGTGCTGACCTAATCATAGGTTGCCGTAGTGTTACTGTTTAGTACGTACTGCATTTTTCTTTGGGAGGATTCTGTGGATTGATTGATTTGATTAAGTATATGGCTCGTACCTCTTTTTTCAGCTTTGGTACGTCCTCGCTTAGTCCATCAAGCACTAACTTCGAAACTTACAAACCATAGGTCACATACACACCTCTACGATGAGCATAAGAATCCTATTCATTCTACCCATTATCCACGGAACAATCCCACCACCAACAATAGCGCGGATGATCCTGAAGCCGCAGAGCAGTCTGAAGAACCCGAGGAGCCGAGTTTGAGCGTTGCTGCCTGCATCGTTCTTTTGACAATTGTCACTGTCGTGCGTTGTCCAAGTTTGAATATACGTAATTGGTGACTGAGTGCAAATTCCTAAACAAGCTTGTGGCCATCACAGCCGAATGGTTGGTCGACAGCATCGACGGTGTAACAAACCGTGGAACTATCAGCCAGCAGTGGGTCGGTTTGATATTACTGCCTATTGTCGGCAATGCTGCCGGTGCGTATATGCGTTACCCCTCACCTGTCATCTAAACTGACGTTTCACTGATGTAAAGAACATGTGACGGCTGTATCGGTCTCCGTTAAGGTTGGCAGCGAAATCCTTCTCTCCTCGAAAGGGGTTTATAATTTCCTTGGAAACAGGACAAATTGACCCTCAGTCTTGGCGTAGCTGTTGGTTCGAGTATAGTGAGTTCAGTCACGTTACGTCTAAAAAAAGTCTCTCATTGCGTGATTCTAGCAAATTGCGCTATTTGTGATACCCTTCATTACTATTTTGGTGCGTGCTTTAGTCTACTGTTGTTATTGACTACAATGATCGTCTGGGACGTCTCAGGCATGGATTATGGGGAAGCCATTAACACTTCTATTTGACCCATTCCAGTCCGTGGTATGATACATCCCATTCTGCTGACTGGTATCCGGTGCTGATTATTCTATAGGTCCTATTTCTAGCTGGTGTGTAATACCAGAAAATGCTGGTGATCAATAAAGTATTAAACAATCTTACCTCAATAGTGATTACTGTCAACTACTGCGTTCAAGATGGGAAATCAAATTGGCTCGAGGTGAGGATTTCTAGACTCAGATTTCATTAAAACCTCTAATAGTGATCATCGTCTACTCGAAGGGAATGATTCTTATGTGTAAGTTCACTCGTCAATCATTGTCACTTGCCTCATGTCATTCTTCAAGGCCTGTACGTCATCATTGCGGTCAGCTTCTGGTTTTATCCTGGAATAGACATTACAAAGACTATCCCAGGCCTTGTTTGTAGTTAATCTCATTTTGGAGATGTCTGTTGTTATCATCTTTGATATATACAAGGATTATACCCCTGTACTAATTCAGACTTGCTATACCCCTAAAAACGTTTTAACTATCATTGTGTAAAGTTTGGAAATGTTATTAGATAGATAGATAGATTATCAATTAAAGTGCTCCGCTTATGGTGCACTATAACTACAGTGTAAATGCATTCCCATCCCATGCCCTACGTGGATTAACAAGAGAAAATAAGACCTGGATGAGGAAGGGAGGGGGCAGGTGGGAGTCACTGGCTGTGTATGGTATTGCAGGGAAATGTTATTAGAGAGCATTAGTTGCTCATAATTATTAACACCGGCATATTCCGCAAATGAGTGATCCAATTGATTATGCCTGTGTTATTATCTTTGATATCTACTAAAGGATTATACCCCTGTAGTAATTCAGACTTGCAATACCCCTAAAAACATTTTAACTGTTATTGTGTAGAGTTTGAAAATGTTATTAGAGAGAGGAGAGAGATATTATCAATTATGTAAAGTGCTCCAAGCGCTGAGCACTTAATGTGCAATGTAGCTACTGTGTAAATACATTCCCCCCCCAAGCCCTGAGTGGATTTATGGGAGAAAGACAGAGGATATGAGGTGCAACATTCAAAGGAAGAGCATGAAGAAATGAAATGATGACTTTGTGAGCAGATGCCCGGCCATCAGTGATGGCAAGTGCCCTTCATAGATGATTGCATCTTTTGGATCTGCATCTCTTGCCACATAGGGGTCCCACCACCAGTTCTCCAGTGGTGGACGAAACTCCCCACATTGCCAGCATCCTCCACATGAAGTGTAATACATGATGTCGATGTTACGATGATGATAAAGACGTAATCGTATAATATTAAATCTCCCAATGGCGAGGTTATTG